>JBBPFQ010000069.1:2894154-2906705 GCA_037974815.1 Kaempferia elegans
CTCCGGTAATTTGGGCTAACTTGAGCGTCGGAGTACCAAACAAGGGGCGGCGATCCCTGTTTGGTACGCTAACGTTTTTGGCTCGTCTACGTGTGCGCAGATTCCCGATCAGCGCTCTTACACTGAGTTGGCGAGGTGACGTACCTGGTGTCCATTTACTCACCGACCAGACAGGATCATATATATATATATATTAAAATAATAGTTGGCCATAAGCTATTAGGAATGTTGGATTGATAAATGACACATATAAGAAAATAATCACAGAGAAAAAATTTAAAATAAACATATAAATTTATGATCTATTATTTTCACTTTTTATTCACTAATTATTTTATGTATTTATTTTTAAACTTTTGTATGAGATTTTTTTTACCGTGCGTATTATTTTTCTTGTGTTTACTGTGGACCGTGTTAATCATCCCGGGTTGATACGATGTTAATTAAAAAAAATGCCGAAATCTCGTGATTAGCTAAAATCCAGTGGGCAGTTTCGTCATTTTACAAATTCCAAAGTAGGGGCGACGGCGGAGGAAGTGGGCGGTGGGACTGGGCCACGCCGAACTCCGCGACAACGTGATCGGAGATAAGAATTCGCTGCACTCTCCCGTCCGAACACAGATCTTGCAGCCCCTATCATCCACATCCACGTGTCCGGATAAATAGCGACTAACGGTCGGATTTTAAAATCTTCCATCACGGCCGTCGAAAGCTCGAGATCACCGCTTTTTCCACCGTCCGTACGGGACGCACCGCCTCATCAACCACAAGTGAGGTACAGCTGGGGGTCCATTAGATTGGTCAAGAAAAAAAATCAATTCTGTCACCGGTTCAAAAACACAGCCGTTAGTCTACCTCTCTAGTCTTGCACCCACAAAGACCGACTTATGGTAATTAGCGAGAACTGGGGCCCACTGACAGTGGAAAAAGCACGAGGAGCGTGATGAGGGGACGGGTAATTTTTTTAAAAAAATCCAAATTAGTAAAAAGAAAAAAGGAATGGTAACAAAATTGAAAATGTCAGATAAATCGTCGAAGAAGATATACTGCGCTCTCTTCTTCGTCTTCTTCCTTCCGCCTGCCCTATATTTCCCCGTCGATCCACGTTCGAAATCCTCGCCTTCGGTCGGGGACCTTTACTTTCTACTTTCTCGCCGCATTGGGGGAGTTTCGTGTTCACGTACTCTGCGATCTTGAACTTTGTCCGGTGCCGTTTCTCTTCCATGCATTTTTTGCTGTTTTCTTGATTTATCGGGTTGTTCTTGGTAAAAAGTCCTGCTTTACTTCGAAATATATGATTTTTAGGGATAAACGTTCGAAAATTTCTTGGTGTCCACGGCAGTGACTGATTTGCTTATTATTCCGTTCTTTACTTTTTCTGAGTTGTAACGAGTTCATCTTGTTTCTACAGTGATCGGCGGCCGTGGTGGCCATGTTCACCGAAGGGCTCGACCCGCACGCTCTCCGATGGGTTCGCGAGGTCAGGATTGACTATGGTCTTTCTTTGCGTGTGATTTTCTCATCTCTGATGAAATTTTTTTGCTCGCTCTGATGCTTCTTGCAGGGCCATGCTTCGGCGGCAAGTGTGCATCACCGAATGGATCAGTTCGGCAACTTCCGAGACGGTGGAAGAGGGCTTGGGATACCCCCACCGGAGAAATTTCGGAGCGGTCACCTTCCGCCCGGCAGCATTCCTATGTCTCACGCTATCCCGACTAGGGTAGATAGTCAATCGGGTTCTGACATGGATGAAAGCTCCGATACAGAAGCAGAGATCTATGGGATGCGCCATTCTGGTGATTCGTCTCCAGTGGATGAATTCCCTGGTAGGAGAGTTCCCAACGGAGCATTCCGTCCATCTGCCTTTAGCAACCGGTATACATGTCTTGGTTCTACGCAGAATTACTACTCTAGTGATGGGTACTCAGACATCAGCTCGTCAGTAGACACCACTAGGAAGCAGCCACAGCAGACAAGGAAGCCGATTCAGTCAGAGTACATGAAAGAGGAGGATGAGGAAGATGGACTTTCAGACTCTGGTCGGAGCTCAGAGTTTTCCAGTCAGGTAGAAAGGCACGATGCTGGTGCTACTGTTCCTTTGAGAAGTGGCTATGTTTCTGAGAGCTATTCATGCAATGTGCCCCAGAGACCAATTGCAATTGAAAATGCTAATACTGGGAAAGTTGGTAGGCATTCAAAATTCAACTACACTCACAATGCTCCCTCCATTGACGGGGTCAGTGTGTCTTCTGATAAGCTTGATCCATCCCCGCAGACCCTTTATCATTCAAAGGGCTATTCAAAACACGTCCCATTGGTGGTGGATCCTACAGAAAAGGTTTCAGACTCTATCTTAGTGCTTTTATGTATTTTAGTTATGAAATTAGAATCAGTGATGTCACCCTCATTCAACTTCCCTGATTTGTTAACGAAGGCTTGATATAATCAATTATCTCATTTGCTATTATGGGAGATGCTATGGTACATTAAAACTCTTGTAGTCACCTCAGGCGCCTCTCATAGCCCGTCCCTAGGTTATGCGAAGGGAGGTAAATCATGAGGTCAGCTGCCAAGTGGCTAGGGGGTGGGAGGAAATTTTTTCTTTGAGGGCATGCACTTGTCAGGAATTGACCCCTTGCCCCATTGTAGCAAAGCTGCCACCCTCTAGCCAATTGGGCACTCCCGTGGGACTTAAAACTCTTGGTCATATGAACTGTTGCAGGTATTTACATTATGCCTATCAGCCTATGATTTTATTTCATTGGCAAGAAAATCCAAGCTAAAGAAGCATTGAATAAATAAGCAAAATGGGTGCTAAAATCTTCAGTACAAGTTGACAAATTAGGTATTGTATTAGAAGTTCTTATGCCTTAGTAAGCCTAAATTAGTTTGATAAAATTTGAACATTTGCACCTAATTTCATCTCTCACTTGATAGCAATCACTACCAACTCTCGCAATCCATATGTGTGGTCATGAAGTAATTTGCTCTAACAAAAGCTTTGGCAATTCATTTCCATTTAAACATTATCTGCACTTTTTTGTCGTAGAGACCAACTGACATGTTCTTTTATGTTATATATAAAATAGTGTTTTCTAATATATAAAGGGCAAGTCCGGTGCATGAAGCTCCCATCAATGTAGGGCTTTGGTCTATTGTACGCAACTTTATTATGTATTGCAAGAGGTTATTTCTTCGACTCGAACCTATGACTATTAGGTCACATGACATCAACTTTACTGATGCTTCAAGGCTTCCCTTCCCTCCAAGGAAATCCTTTTTTGGGAAATATTTCTCAAATCCTTTTCCAATGAGTTTTTATCCATCCTTTTCCAATGTTATGTAGATTGGGTGTGGGTGTTTCATCTGAAGGAAATAAGATGACATAAAGATGAACTTGGTGACACTTTATGCCCATTCTCTTTAAAGGAAATAGAGGAAGTAGAGGGAGAAAAGGAATAGGAAATATTTTTTCAGATTTTCTCAATTTTGCTCTTGTTTTCTTTGGGCACACCATTTGCATGGAATGGAGCTCAAATCTGGTTCTAAAAAAAAAAATATTTTTAGGTCTATTTTGATTTATTTTTAAATCAATAAAATTTTGAAATTTAAGTTTCTCGTCCTCTTTCCATCCTTCTGAGGAAATTGTCAAAGGAAGCACCAAACCAGTAGCCTTACCAGTTCAGTATCTGGTTGAATTCTGAAGTTTCCAATCATCTCTCTCCAAAAACAGGAATTCGATTTTAAGTTGGTGTGATATCATTACTATTGTGGAATGAAAGATTCTTTTCTGGAATATGCTCCAATTCTAAAAATAATGATGGTACTGATTGATGGCCCTCATTTTGGTGTGATATGACAATTTAGGGTCAAAGTCCTATGCATGATGAAGTCATTTTCCCCCCTCGTCATCTATTGCATGCACCTTCTCACTACAACTGTGACTTCGATTGATTTGCTCAATGCATGTGCATGCAGGCTGGTCTCTAATCATCCAAGTGCTCTGCTTGGTCAATTCCAAAAATAGGAATAATCATACTAAGTTCATAAAATACCGGTGGCGGTGGTATTGATTGATGGTTCGCATTCTAGTGTATGACAATATAGGTTCAAAGTTCTATGCATTATGTGGTCATTTTTTTCCTTTCATGATCTATCCACACACCATTCACAACAAGTGTGACATCTATTGATTTATTTGTCAATGAATATGCATGCAGGCTGGTCTTTCAGACTATCCGAGTGCGCCTCCTATTCATGGATATGACAAGGATATGACTGATGATGCTTCAGAGCAAATTGTTGGTGTCAGATCTCCTGCTAAATCAAATGGCTCAATTTTAATGAAAGAGTCAATGTTCCCTGCCAATGCTAGAACCAATCAGTCTGAGACAACCACCAGGTTAAATTATCTTAACTGTTGAAATGTTTTTACATAATAAAGCATATCTAATTTGCTACCTATGTTATGTATTCTAACAACCAGCTTATCACAAAGGAACTGTCCAAATACTCAATCTGCTAGATCCTCTAGTTTGTTGCCAGCTCGTCTTCCAACTTTTCATGCAAGGTATATCTGTTTCAATACTATCACTATTGATTTTTTTGGTGTTTCATATTTAACGATATTGTTGCAACTGACAAGTTATTTAAATGACAATACATCAAAACTGAATTCTTGGATGATTGTTTGACCTTCTTGAAACTGATCTAGTGCTCAAGGTCCCTGGTTTTCTGTAATTGCTTATGATGCTTGTGTTCGGCTATGCCTCCACTCATGGGCTAGAGGTTGCATGGAAGCTCCCATTTTCTTGGACAATGAATGTGCTCTTCTACGAGATGCATTTAGGTGAGTCTTCTACAATTTTTAGTCATCTGAAGATATTTTGTTCTGATTATGTAAAAGGTTCTGAAATGAAATTCTTGTTATTTGGACAATTAGATATATTATACAAATCCAATTATTATGGGTTGAGCTATCCAGTGAGCTTGATTAATTTTGAATGATAATGGGCTTTTCAGGTTCTGCTTTAAGTAATCTTGTTTCTGTGCTGCCTTCAGAATGTTTTATTGGGTTGAACGATTTTTCACCATGTGCGTCTTGATTGATTGTGAAGTATATTGGCTTGTACCTGATTTGATTTTTTTTAAAAACCATATTTTCGATCATTGATTACATTTTTAGTGCAATTTGTTATATGAAGGGTAAGGCTGCAGTACAGCAGATTGGTATTTGCAGAAGATACTAGCTTAGGATTAGACAAATGGTCATTTACATGTTAGAAGTAATTTGCATTTCAGAGGGAAGGCCAATATTAACAACAAAATGAGATAGAAGGGCAACTAAGCTCACCATCATACTAAAAACAATGTTCCCCACTTGGTAGGAACTAAATGAATTCACTTAGTTTGTCACATTTCGGGGTATAATTTCCACTTGGTAGGAATGTACCCTACTTGGAGGCAATGTGATAAAAGAGAACCAAGAGCCATGTAACTAATTACTAATTCTGGATAAAAGGGAACTAATTATGCTCACTGGCACACTTAAAAACAACATTCTACTTAATAACAACTCATGCCATCCATTATATGACCTACTTTTAATAATTATAGTCAGAATCATTGCTTTTGGATAGGGACTAAATTAATTCATTTAGCCTGTCATGCTCCAGGTATAGTTTTTACTGATGAGGAAGGTACCTGATTTAGTGACAGTGTGGTAAAAGGAACCAAGAGCCATGTAACCAATTACTAACTTTAGATAATCAAGAAATTAAGTAAACTTTATGTATTTATATATTTTTTCTAGAAATACAACTAAATTGTATACAATGCAAAAATATCATATTAAAAAAATACAACAACATAAAAATCAAAAGGAATCAATAGGTGAAGATCAATTCTATGTATTAGCTGATAATTATTAACAACATTTAGAGTCACTTTTGTTACTCTAAACTATCATTTTTTTTATCACAAGTTAATATAATTTTACTCGTTATCATTCAGGCACTAAGTATATCTAGCACCAATAATACATCTTCTGTAAGTTCATGCCAATGAACTACTAGTGCTCATATTCTCAAGAAGATAAATATGGGCTAAAACCCTCTTTAGGGATATACAATAACAATATAGTGCCCTTGTGCAAATAAGTACGGACTGTGGGTGACCCTTCGCTACCTCAATGTCATGTGGACGGCTAGGTACTTTGGTTTAAGGTTAAACTTAGAGTTCTCACTTTTTAGTTTTTTTTCTTCATTTAAAATAATTAGTTTCATTTTAATTTTTTATACCACAAATGTTTCATTCTAAGTTTACATCTTTTCGGTTAGTCTAAACAACAACAACCAAGCCTTTATCACGCTAAGTGAGGTTGAATCGATTAGTCTAAACAATATTATAAATTCACTTTTTATTATAAGTTACGCAAATTTACTATATATTAGCATATGATCTCGACGTATGAGGTAAATGACATAAAGATATTGATATCAACATCTAAGTCAATAAATATCATAAAAGGTAAAACAGATATAATGATAGGTATAGATTGAAAAGTAATTTAGAGCAATTATTTCGATGTCGATTACTATAGGAAACCCTACATGTGAACATGAAAGAATATCATTATTTAACCCTCAATAGTTTGTTTTATTTTAAAAATTTATTTCACTAATTTTAAGTGTATTTACTCTTTTCTTCAAAAACAATTATAAAAACATATATAACATTTTCTATTTATTCATTCACAATAAAATATGTGTATAAGTCAAAGGATAAATTTACACACTTCTATTTACAACAAAAAGCTCTGAGTGTCTGTGCTTCACTCAAATATGTATATACAAATATAATATAGAAATAATTAAAAAAACACAAAATAAATCTCTAACTATAATAATGATTAAATCTAAAAATTCCAAGTGGACGGATCAAATCTTGATCTTGTTGCCTTGATTTAATCTCAATTCCTAGACAAGGCTCGTAATCAGTAACAAATAATAATTTATGTTTTCATCCTAAACTAGATACCTAACCTAAATTAGAAATATAATTAATAAAATATTTACGCTTTTCCTCAATCAATGAAACAAGGTAGGCAATGAAACACCTGAGCCAATCAACCCTAAGCAACATGTCATAATTAGTTCAAAAAAATAAAACTTCCCAATTGCAACTATATAGTTGTTCACCAGTCTAGATGAATAGGCACGACCAGGAAGGAGGAAAACTAGAGAGACAACAAGGGAGAAAGGGGGGTGGGAGTGGAGGGTTGCCGACAGTTATTGCCAGCATGTGTGCATGGCAGAGATGCATCAGTGACAATGCACACAGGAGATGAGCCAAATCGCTGGTGTGGTGGTGTCGCACGGTAAAACAAACTGGAAGAAAGAAAAAGTGGACAATCAGGAAGGAAAAAGAAAGTTGCCAATGGAGGATAGAGGAGATGTTGATGCTGGAAGAAGAAAAAGAATAAAAGGAGGATGAGATGGCGACGGGAGAGAAGAAGCGCGCATGTCGGGTTGGGAAAATGTTGTGAATGGGAAGAAGAGGAACGGCAGATGTGTAAGTGAGAACAAGAGCTGCATGGGTGAGGGAGAAGAGAGAGCAAGTAACCTTCAATTCCTAAAAAAATTCCTAATTTGTTCTTTGTTCAACCATATATTACTCAAAATAATTCTAAATCCCCACCTAGTTCGAACCCTCTTAATTCTAATCACCACACCTACCGGTCCTACCTGATGGGTTCAACAAACCCAATTTGACTTCAACTCAATGGCCAAATTTTATTTTGATGGGTTGGCTCAATTTATTTTATTGTTTAAAATTTTTAGAAAAAAACTCAAATTTAAGATGTCGAAAAATTATAAAAGTTGGTATTCCACATAGTTGCCAGCAAAAAAAAAAAATCTCATGAAACAGAAGTACTTTTTCCTCTGGATTCGTGAAAATGACTTATGAAAATCTTGAGCAAATTCCTCTCATAGGATTCTTCAGCATTCATAAAATTGCAGCATGCAACTCTTTGAACATCAAAAATTGATTGGCTGAACTGTATATGATGACATTTGGGGGATAAGACTAAAGTAGGAAGATGCAAGATGTAATTGCTTCCATGCATTTGTTAGATAATGGGAAAAATTTCGTCTCTGTTTTCTAGGGGCAGAGGAAATAAGGTAGAAAGAAATACAGTAACTGGGAATAAAATCTTGGAAAACCACTGAAAATAATATCTTTCACGTATCTCCTGTTGAAGGAAAAAGTTTACTTGGAAAAAAAAAATTCAAATGCTTCCTATGACGTGAGAAAAACCAAAATTTGGCATCACTTTCCCCAAATTGGCGATCCATAATTCTTTTGGAGAGTTGGTGAAGCCTGAAAGGCTCCTTGTATGAGGAGAACATTTGGAGGCCTGGTTAGTGTTGAATCGTAGCAAGGTAAGGGCAATTCCATTTGCTGGAGGTTGGTTAACATCGATGTTGCAAGGTTAGTTGAAGCCTTTTGTTCCAGGTAGGGGGGATATGGATTGGAAAAATGAAAATCATGGTTTTTGAGAAGGGAATGGTTTTTACCTCTTGTTTCTGAGGGAATCTGCAAGGGGAAGTGCAAGGGGAAAATGAGTGCTCCAAAGTGAAGAAAAGAATCTTGCACTTACTATTGGTGTCAAACAATGTTAACTCAATCTTCTAGTAGTTCTCTCTGTCATCTACCGAAAATAGAGTTCCAGTCTGAAAAAAAGTATTGTCATGATGCTTCAAATAATTTAGGACATTGTGTGTATATATATATATACATTTTTAAAATAAAAACCATCCTTTAACTGGAATTATAACTTATAAATTGTTGGTTGCCTTTTGCGTGACGCTAAATTAGATCTACTGACTTTGTCAAAGAACAACCAACAAATAACCTGCATCCCCAAACAATAGTGTTCTAACAAAGAACATGGAGAAACATACAGAAATGCATCTCGTGATGACAAATCCAAATTGAGGTCATGTCTAATCTATCAAATGGGCAGGAAACTCAACCGTGAAATATATATGGAGAAACAGCTAGAAATGGATTCTGTGATGACAAATCCAAATTGTAGCCATTTCTAATCAAATATCAAATTGAGATCCTACTTAGGGGAAGAAGATTTTAAAGTTTATGATCATAGGTTTGGAGTGTAGGATCACAAGATCCATCATTTTGATTTTAAATATTCTAGAATTATATTTGACATTTATAATTCATTATATTCACTAAATGGATTTTTATGAACATTTTAAATGGTAGCATACCAATAATAAGCATAAATAAAATTATTTTGATACTAAATATCTGAAAATACAATGGAATTCATGTTCTATATTATGTAGCAAGTAGCATTTTTTAATTTTAATATCTAAAATTTCTAGTTGAATATGTATACATTCTATGTGGTGTTTATGGGATTGAGATTCTATAGAGGAATGGTAAGCAAACATAGAATCAAATTGTAGGTTTGTAAGTTTCTAGGTCAATTCATTTCCTACTTAGGATCAGTTAAGACTATTTGGATCGTAAGATTCTAAGGTTCAGCTGAATACCATGGTCTTGCTGGTGATATATACATTCTTTGACCATATTATGTGAAAATCAACTCCATGAACAAATGTGGAGCTGGATGAATGAGCTTAAGATGAGTTTTTTTCTTACAAATAGCAAGAGCTAGGACACATAGAAACTTTGCTTGAGGTTTTCAAGGCGGTGAGCCCAATTGCTTTCTTGAGATTCAGTGACAAAGGTCAGGAATGAATGATCACACACAGCAGAACAGGCACGGGGAGCTTAATAATCCTTAATTTTGGGTCTAGTTCAATGCATATTAAGTGAAAAGTGATTAAACTACAATTTACCATGTGCACCCCATGTTTCTAGTTTCATTTGTTAGGGAAAGGTCTTAATTGATGTCAACAGGTCCAAATTATGGCCTAAGATCACCCAATTAGACCCAAAAGAAACTAAATGCGGTCTTGCTTATGCTGATTTTTGCAGTGTTTTCATGTGCCAATATATAAATAATATAGGTCCGGTTTGACAGCTTAAATTGTTCCAAAATTGAAAATTTAAACTCTGGCATATAGCCTCACATAGAGTTCATTGGATGATAAGATCTCAATGATGATGGTATAAAGCCTACAAATCACTTTAATTGACATTGTAATCATGCAGGAATGCTTAATTTTTAGCTATTTTCTGAATCATAAAACAATATGTTATAGAAAATTACTCATTTGGATAACACAAATTTTAAATTGTAAGTTGAAAAAAGATTTACATAAAACTCTTTTTTATATATTCTAGATGATCCAACTGAATAAATTCCATTTTTGCTAATTGTAGTTTATGCTTTTTTTTTACACATTTGTACAGTGTGCGCCAAATTTTATTACAATCGGAGGAGGAGCTTCTAGCAAAAAGATCATCGGAGCTGGTATGTGAAGGTGCTGGCCCAAAGCCTAAAAAGATCATAGGCAAGATGAAGGTCCAAGGTGTTGTTTTCTTATGCTTCATATACTACTTTAAGTTTTTATTCCTTTCTATCTCGTGTAAATTTTTTTATTGTGTTTGTACATATTCATTCTATGTTTTTTTATGCAGTTCGCAAGGTCAGAATGGCGCTAGATATTCCCTCTGGATGCAGTTTTTCTTCATTGAGACAACCAATGGTAAATCTGGAGTCACTTCGGTTCCGTATGTTGAATCTGCAATCAACTCTTTCATCTGCATGGGAGTCACTTCGCAAAGTTCGTGTTATGCCCAATCTACCAGCAAATAGTTCTTTCTCAAGGCACAGTTTGGCTTACATGCATGCTAGTGCTCAGTATATCAAACAAGTATCTGGATTGCTTAAAATTGGAGTTAGCACTTTGCGTAGTAGTAGTTCATCATATGAAGTAACGCAAGGTTTGTGTTTTAAGTTTAAATTAAAAGTTAACATTTGAAATAGAAATAATATCAACGTTACTATCCTCAGAGACATACTCTAGTCAGTTAAAACTAAAAAGTTCACCTGAAGATGATCATATTAGGATGCAGCCTGGATCCGGTGAAACTCATGTCTTGTATGTACTCTTTTCTGATCAAAATGTATTTTGTACCAAAAGATTACTGAATAGCACATGCATGGAATTTATTCACACTACACTAAAAGATTGCATGGATGTCCTAATTTTTGTTCCTGCTTATGTACAGCTTTCCTGATAGCTTAGGCGATGATTTGATGATTGATGTCTATGATTCCAAAGGAAAATCTTGTGGTCGAGTAGTAGTACAAGTGGCCTGTATTGCAGATGATCCTGTACATGACACTGTTCATGTTCATTTTATCAGTTTTAGCATGATTGTCATACTGAACCTTGAATTTTGTTTCATGCAGAATGATAAACTTCGATGGTGGCCTATCTATCAAGAACCAGAGCATGAACTTGTTGGACGAGTACAACTATACATAAGTTACACAACTAATCCTGATGAAAACAATGGCTTGAAGGTATGAAGGCTAGATCATCTTTTGTGCTCCGTGATGATCATCCTTTTTACTGTCAAATGATCATAATTAACAACGTCCTCATCAATTTACTTGAATTATAAGGATCAAACGACCATGTTTAGATGCATTCTCTATGTTACTCAGAAAATTTCTTATCTATTTCCTTCTTAATTCTATGCTGCATAATTACTTCAACTTTTTAATTTGGTGCTCTTTGGATTGCCAAAAGAATAGCCTAACGCCTAAGAGCTTGGACTGTATTCACTCAACAAGGTTGAAAAATACTACTCCAACGCTGACTCTTGGATCCTTGTTGATATTCTTTGAATTTTCATTTGTTTGTGTATAAATTGTGCGTCATATAATTTCACTGCTTTCATATTCCATCCTACCTTAAACTTTTATTTTCACGCATTGTAGGCAATACTAATCTGTGCAAGTTTTTAAATTTTTTTATGACATCAATTATATAAAATTTTTTTATGACATCAATTATTGAATGTAGTGCTTTAGGAGTTGAATCATTGACATGCTTGTTGTGATAACAATATTTCTCTGTGCTACACCAATATCTTATTAAGGCAATATATTAGCTTACACTTCTATATTACAAATCTAATACAGCTCGTCCTTGTCTTATATATGAAAGGAGTTAATGGATAGCTGGCCTTGTAGTTTTTTTCCCACTTTACAGAATGGTATATTTCCTATGTTGCTCCATTATCGCTTCAACTGAATATTTGAATTTAATATTCTACTCCCATCCATTTTAAGATCATGCTGTCCACCCTAGCGGAGAGTATAATCTAAGAGTGCCCAAGGAATGAAATACCGTGCCGTGTCGCCCGACACACACTGTATTTACCGTTCTGTCGGTGGACCGAAATCGGCACCCGTATGACACGCGCGACAATTTGCAGACAAAAGGAATCGAATGCGATCAACCGATTGCGCGATAGAAGGAATCTATTCCTTCAGTCGCGCGACCGATTGATCACGACGGAAGGAATCGATTCCTCTTGTC
>JBBPFQ010000069.1:2915073-2928049 GCA_037974815.1 Kaempferia elegans
GAAAGCACACCCTCAACAATTCATCGACATCACTTCCTTCATTGGTGGCCACCCGCTTGGCCCCCGGCTAATTGCCGCCACCGACTGCCCATCGGCCGACCGCCGCCCGCTACCCGCCGGTCGACCGTCGCCGCCCGCTCGAAGACCGCCCGAAGACCACCCGCTGCCACTCGACCGACTACCCATCGGTCGACCGTCGCATCTGACCAACCGTCGCCGCCGGCCGACCGCCCAAAGGTTGACCGCAGCCACCGCCAGCTGACCGCCGTCGCCGACTGCCGCTTGGCAGGCTCAATTAGTAGCCTTAGTAATCAAAGAATGTAATAAAAATAATATGAATTACCCTTGTTATCAAAGATATTACAAATAATTGACACTAAATAAAAGAATATAATCACCCTTTAATAAAAGATTATATAGCTTTTTACCAAACGTAGCAATGTAATATTGATTATATTACATTACTACAAAGTTGATTACATTACAAGCTTGACTACATTACACCTAAACATAACCTTAGTGTTTTCATCTATCTTTTTATGTATCAATAGCAGTGAGATGTACTATGGTTGTTGTTAACTATTAGTGTAAATGGTTAAATTATGAAAAAGATACGATCGGATATGTTAAATTTTAATGCATAATTTTTTATGATACTCTTTTATATCTTAATCATCACAATACCTGATAGATGATAGAGGATGTGAAAGTCTTGTCCCCCATCTTATGCTCAATTAGTTAAAAGATGATAAATTATTAAATCAAAGTAAGAGAACAGAGAATAAATGAAAATAAAAAATCATCCGGATGATTTTTTTTTAATAGGATCCTATGTTGATTATAAATTGGTTCTATAATTTATTTTTTTAAATATAATTTAGAGAAGATTTAGACTTGAAATGAGACTAATTCTCTTTTACATCCGTAGGGATCTCTTAGTTTATAATTTGTGAATCACTTCTGGTTCTTTTTTATCTCCACCGTCAGATCATTTCAGAAGGAACCAATACATAAATGTAAAGTAGAAGGGATCAGTAATGATCCATAAATTATAGACAAAAGTTCTGATTTTCTTTTACATAGATTGTTTTAGAGTAGGATTGAGTTAGCTAATGTCGAATAAAATTATTAAGATATCCACCATAAAATAGAAAAAAAAATCTTTACATACGATCAATAAAGTTGAAGCTCTGACCGAGGATTCTAAGATAATTTACCCAATAACTTTCTGATTTACATTTTAACACGGGACTAGAGACAATACGGGATTCCAGTACTTTTACTGCCATTTTACATGAACAGGATACGGAATTCTTTAACATAAAAAGCCTCAATCCACCTCTTCTACCCTCCCTAACGCCATCATCTCTTTCCCTCTGTGTCCTTGGCAAGTACTCGATGAATTAGGACGGCTGCTCAGATTCTCTGTCCGGCCGGTAATCCTTTTCTGTAAGCAAAAATAAAAATAAAATATTATTTGGGTTGTTCTTGCATTCGTGACACACTTGGCGTCTGTCAGATTTCCGATTATCTACGCCGTTTCACGCCCCCAAGAACGGCGTCCGATTTCGGAAACCTGGCGGCGCCTTTTTTTTTTTTTTTTGCTAAAAAAGGGAAATAGATAGATAGATAGATTTGGTGTTGGATTCTGAGGCGGCGCGGTCGGTCGGGTACTGTTTATATAATTATAGGGCGAGAGAGCGAGGGATCGAAGAAGATGGTGCGGGAGAAGATACAGATACGGAAGATCGACAACACGGCGGCGCGGCAGGTGACGTTCTCCAAGCGGCGGCGGGGACTGTTCAAGAAGGCGTCGGAGCTGTCGGTGCTTTGCGACGCCGACGTGGCGCTCATCGTCTTCTCCTCCACCGGCAAACTCTTCGAGTTCTGCAGCTCCAGGTCGGTAATTAACTATTTCCAACCGCTTCTTCTAGATCTACTTAAGATTCTTCCACTACTTTATCTGGAAAAGATCTAAGCCAAAATCTACTGTAGATTCGGTCGTTCCTTCCATCTTTGGCAAATACCCAAATACTTGTTTAAAGAAATAAACAACGGTATTAATTTCTCACATTTTATGTTATATAAATAAATTTATGTTTGTTTTCCTTCCGTCTCTCACATTCTTTTACTCCATTTTATGTATACACAAATTCTCTCAGCCATCCTTAAATATGATCATTGTCTTTAAAATATTTAATTATAAGATCCAATAATTCTACTATAAACTTAATTTTATCTTAATGAAATGACACATGATAATCACACAAAAATATTACAATATATATATATATAGTCTAATTAAATGATCACTTAATTATTACATTGGTTTTGTTCAATACATTAGTGAAAATTAAAGTTAATAAGCGCAATTTCAGCATTAATTTGGTTGGGTGAAATATTACTTTAAAAACATAAAGTTTATCTGTATTTAATAATTAACAAATGTTGCTAAATAACTTCAAGCGACAAAGATATATACTATAAAATAGTCTAGGAATGACATAAATAAAATTTCACTGATCGGTCACATCTAATGACATATATATCGAACTAAAACTACAATTTTTGATAGTTTTAACCACATAACTTATGTCAACAAATTCTAATGTTACATGATCAGCTTGTTTCCCTCTTATGATGAAAATTATGTTTACAGTTGATATCCCATCCAACAAAATTTTCCAATATGCTTAATTCATCATTAAACTAACTTTTTCTCTTTGCCATAACTTTAACTTTTGATTTGTAGCCTCAAATTAAATAGGATATTCTATAAATGTGTGCTTGTGATAACATTTTTTTCTTCACTTTTTCATCCATCTACTTTTGAACACCTAAATTATTAGAATAATAAACACAAAAACTCATGATTTTGGGTTAGTTGCTAAATTTATCTTTACTTTTTTTATATTTTAACAAATCTATCACACACTTTAAAGATTGTCAATCTATCATATACTACAAAATTAAATTTGTGATAATCTATATATTAAACGTTAATTCTCCATCCATGTCTATTAAATTATTAAATCTATAAAATGTCAAATTGTCATATATATCATCAACTTAAACATTTTAGTTAACATCTTCAATCAAAAAGATAATAGTGTGCTTTTTTCCCAAAAGAATCCAATGTATATACATATGTTTATCTTGGCTCCCTTGAGCATTGATCTTGCAAATAAAAAACTCTCTTTAGTTTATACATGCTTCGTAACCTAATTATTTGTAACAGTCTTATTGTTGTATCTACCGCCGAGCCTCTAGTAGGCCACCTTCTATTATCCTACATTGCTTGATGTGTTCTTTAATGAGTACGAGAGTGCTAACACCACCTCCACATCAAATGTTGTCATTCGTGCCCACTTTGTAGCTTCTTGTTTTTTGCTCGTCTCTTGAGAAGTGTTAAGAATCTAATGAGATAGTGTTGTATAAGGTTGGCCAAGCACTAGACTTGCTCCATCATTGCCGGTGCCAGTGAGCTCATGTAATGGTGTTAATGGTCCTTGGGCTAACTATGACAAATATCAATTTAAGTCAAGTGTAGCCCATAACGAGCCTGAACCTAGCTAGATTCTCGTTGGGTTTATTTTTTAGATTCTCATTGGCACCGCACTCCCTGTCAAAGAGATCAAAATCAAGGAAGATGATTGTTAGTTTTGATTAATCCACGTTCATTATTGCTATTGACGACAAGAAGAGTTTGCAATTAAAATGAGAATGTTCATGTCTTTGGGCTTGAAGCCGACCTTAGTGATAAGGTCATTAAGGGATGAGGAGAAAACAATGAACTTGACCAATATGCATGCCCTTAATGACAACCACTACGGAGGCAACCTTAGAGATGTTGGCTAACAAGAGGGAGGTCTACTCATCGAGGTCGAAACACTTGAGGATTCTTGATTGAAGTGAAGGTGTGCGTCCTTGAGCATGGTGAAGGGGACATGATAGTTGTATTGGTAGTGGTCTACTGTATCCTAACAAAAAGATGACAAGCATTGTTTAGAAGATTAGGGATGAAATAATAATGGAGTTTTTAGTTTTGGTGATAAAAAGACATGGTGTTAGGGAGGGTATTGGGTAATTTATGAATAAATTGTTGATTAATATTATTCGTTAATCAATGATGTGGCAGCTAACACAGATAATTAAGTTGATGATGTGGCAATTTAACATGCCATTGATTCAATAATGGATGGATGGAAAAATTAGAGAATGATAGATTTATTATAAATTCTAATATTGTACCACAAATATGACAATTTTGAAAACATATTCTACTTACGTTAGTAGCTATGAATCATAGTATATACTGTAGTAGAGTAGTCTCAATCATTTCTGAGACCCTAGGCAAGAAATATATTTGGGATCTTAATATTTTTTTTAAAAAATTAAATAGTAATTTTTAAAAATTAAATTTGTATATAAAATTTAGTTTTTGGGGTTTTTGAGATGCAGAGTTACTAATTAAATTTTTATATTTGAATTTTAATAATAAACTTTTCCCAATTTATAAAATTGTTAAATTATTTAATTTTTTTTTAGATATTGTTGAACATAAATAGATTTTATTAATTTCAATTTTGAAAATATATATATATTTTAAATTTATACTAATAGAAGGTATTGTTATTAGTATTTTATGAGTTATCCATGCATTGGGTTTAGGGGTGTAGGTTTTAAGGTTTAGCGGTTGGGTTAGGATTTAGGATTTAGGGTTTAGAAAATCATCACTAAGTAATTTTATTTTTTTCTACATCATGCAAAAAGAAATCAAAATTATCTTTATATATATTACACATTTACACTGTTCAAACCTACCTCGAAGTGAAAATTGACATGATCAACAATATAATTGAAATAATTAATTTTAAAAGATTCTTCAGCTGAAAGGGAAAAGGATGAGGAGCCCCTATTGTTATTAAGGAAGAGGACCATTGTTTTGCGTCGAATGGATGAGGAACCCTTGCTTCCTATTGTTGTTGAGGAAGAGGAGCATTGTTTTGTGTCGAATGGATGAGGAGCCCCTACTTTTTGTTCCAATCGAGAAAGAGGAAGGGAGATCATCAATGATGTAGAGAAGGATGTCTTTTGAGAGTCGAATCATGGGTAAGAGAGAGAAAGTGTGCATGATCACCAATGAGGAGGGAAAAGACGCAGGATCACCAAAGAGGGAGGGAAAGATCGTGGGATTACTAGAGAGGGAGGGGAAGAGTGTGGGATCATCGACTACTACAATAGAGCAATTTTTGAGAGATCGATACAGAAGAGGAAGAATCGTTGGATTTATAAAAATAAGATATCGGTGTGGAAAAGGAAGGGTGTGCTGGTTTAAATAAATGAAGTATATAAGTAAAAAATAATAATTAAGAAAATTTTTATATAGAGAATATTAGAGCTCTTGTCCCAATAAAATAGTGACTCTAGGCATATGCCTTAGTAGCCTATGCATTGAGCCGATCCTATGCTATAGACACGGAAATTTTAAAAGAACATGTAGATTTACTTATGATACTAACTTAACAAAAATGTCTTAATTTAAAATGTCAAATAAAATAAACACCTTATTATCATTATTAAAAAAAATCATTTTATCATTTTCAAAATATCAACTATTATTTAATTATCTATGGCTAATCACTTTTTGTTTTAAATATTTGATTTAAATATTTTTTTATCTTTATTATAATAAAATCTACCAACTATATACATAGTACACATTTCTTTGAATTTTTCTTATAAACAAGTCTCGCCCTACTTAAACAAACAAAATATTAAATAAAAATGAACTAATTGAATTAAAAGCTAGCAAAATTTAAACATAGGAAACAAATTGTAGGATTAAGTCCACATGGGTGGACCAAATCCAATTGAGTTCACATGGGTGAACTCAATCTCTATTAGGTGGGCTTACACTTGATAAACACATACACACCTATTGCCTTAAAGAGATTAAACTCAATTAAGTGATCTAATGCTTCTTGCATATAAAGAGGGTTTAAGCCTAATGGATGTGGATTTAAATGTGTAGATCCAATAGCCCGGTTCATTAACATTAATGGGCTGTTAGTGATGAATGGGCTCTAAGGTGGATAGTCCCCATAGGTGGGCCATATATAAGGGATGAGATTTGGTTCTACTAGGGCATTGAGAGAACCATTCTCTTCTCTAGAGGATACGCCACTTCTTCCCCATTGTGAGGAGAGGCATACGGTGAGATTGGCCAAACCTGTGGAAGATCATCCGCTGCGTACACAGGTGTTCTAGAGGCCAAGTGAAGTTCATATCCGTGCAATGGATTCAGGTAAGTCTCCTTAAACCAACCTCGAAGTCAATCTTGTCTTAGAATATGATGATACCTAGATCCTTGTGCATCGCCTAAGGACTTTGTGATGCATACTTAAGTTCTTTCAAAAAACTCTAGAACCATATTGTGGGAGACACTACCGATACCATGTTGTGTTCGATCAAGTTATGAGTAACTCGACTCATTTGATACTTTAAATATTGATTTCAAACCTCTTATTGCTCATGTGTCTTATTATAGACTTCTATATTATCATTTTATTAGTTGATATGATTACTTTTGATTAACTTATCTTAATGTTAATTAAATTTTTGGTTAATTATCATACTCATCTAGTCTTTAAACTATAACAAAATGCCTAGCCACCAATAAATATATGGAAACGCTTTCAAGGTTCTAATCTACAAACATCAAATAATATAATGTTAGTCATCTTATGAGATGACGATAATAACCTTGTGATTAGTTGCACCCGCTAGGCCTCTAATGAGTTCGCCTATATATGCATTTGTTTATATATATACCTCCGAGATCATCTATTACTATCATATAGTAGAAACATAACATGTATTATCGTACCGAGAAATGGATGGTCTAGCTCAAAATTACTACAACGAGGGACTTTTCAATAACATTGGCTCATGTTTTAGGATCACCTCATATCTTAATTACTCGATCAATAACTATAACAACGATATTATTCTTTGCACAATATGAAGTGTAAGTGTCTTCTCCCAAGACAAGTATACACTTTGTTCTTCCAACATAACCGCAGAAGAATCGTTCCACATTGTCACACTTCCTCCATTTAATCGATAATTCCGCAAATTATATTGACACTTCGAAGTAGAGGCCTACAAAGGAGAGGAGAAAAAGGTAAATCTATTTTAAAAAGTAGAGCAATAGAAGAGGAAAATAAAAGCACTTTTGAATTTTCATTCATAATGTTGAGGTAGTTGTTTAAAAGCACTTTGTTCTTCCAACTTGATTGATTGCTTTAGCCCCTACTCTATTGCCCTAATCGATTCCAGGCCTTCTATCTAGGAGAAAACACTGCCTAATTGATTGCCCTAATCGATTCCAACCTTTTTTATTTTCGTGAATCAACCTCCTAATCACTTACCATTAATCGATTGATGCTGCTTCAATCGATTAAGTCAATTGATCTGAGTAGGAAAACCCTAAATTTTAAGTTTAGAATTTGCCAATCAATTGGCACATCACTCCAATCGATTGGTAATCCTAAATTCAACCTTTCTAAGACTGAATTCATGCATGTTTTGTCGGTATCTAGTTGGCCTCAACCTGCCAAGACTTTCCTCAATCCAACATCCAGTCATTTGTGACTTGTTAGTACTTTCCGTTGCTTAGCATTTGGTCAATCTTGACTTGCTAGAGCTTTCTCATCAAATGTCTGATCCTCCATAATCCATTTGATATTTCCCTTGATAACTTTCAGCTTGTTGGACTTTCAATTGTCAAATGTTCGGTCTTCCATGATCCACTTAGACATTTTCCTTACCTAGCAATGCTAGGACTTCCATTGCCTAGTTCTCAACTAGGTGCCTAGTTCCAAACTAGGTCTTCCACTGCTTAGCTCAGCTAGAACTTTCCATTATCCTATCTAATTACCTTCAGTTAGAACTTTCACAGTTAAGTATCCAGTCTTCCCTTGAACTATTTAATATTTTCTCACGTATTGTTAAATATCAAAATTTAAGTATAGATCAACCTTAATTAAGCAAACTAGTTTAACTTTATCCCGAAAATGAACATACCAACATTTACTACTTTCTCCTTGAAACTCTTTTCTCATAATTTGCCTTCAGAGTCGGAGGAGCTATCCGCCTGGCCCTTCCTTCTCACTCATTTTTAGTCCTTTGACTATTTATTTCTTTACCAATTTGCCATCGCTGGAAGCCAGACAATTTTGTTTTTTATTTAAAATAAAATAAAATAAAATTAGCCACCGCCCTTAAAAAAATCTTTAAGGTGTTTAGTTTTAATCAAAATACATAATTGGTAAAATAAAATTATTATTGATATTTTCTCATTCACTCGAAATATATATTAGCATACAAAAGAAATAAATGTTTGCATTTAATTTTTGAATCAGTGAGAGAGATCTACAACGGTTGACGATAGTTGTTAATATGTGTATATATCAAAATAAATATTGGGTTGGTTCAACTACTTTGGTTCGATCGCTTGGTGCATACTTCTCCACGTTCTCTTCCTCACCTCCCTTCACACACACTATGGGATGGCGCCTTGCCATCTTTCTCGACCGGTCCTCTTGATCTCCCTCCTTGCGGTGTCAAGCCATCTTAATTATATTTATTGCCCTTGCCGCCTACCTCCTTTAATTCACTGTCCCTCTTTCTACTTACTTTGATGATCAATCCTATAATCCTTGTAACTTAGAACTACGTACGTACTATCGATAATATATATTAATTACATTTTATATATTATCTTTAAAAGAAATAATATCAATGCTTTCCATAATTCTAGTCAAAACTATACAAAATTAATTAAAATTAGTTATCGCGTACATGTATTATATGTGTAATATAATACATGAATACGTGTAAATTAATATCTCAGATCCATAAATTAGACTTGTTAAGGGTACGCTAAACCCATACAGTAGTATAACATACTCTCTCTTATAAAAATCAATATAATTTTTAACATTAGATATTAGACACTTTATCTTAGCCCTAAGATATGGGACTACAAAGAGCTTATATTTTATATAAAAAACAATAAAAAGTTACTAATAAGCTTTAACATAATACATGAATACATATTAATAATATGTCATAGTGAAGTCTCGAACTCTAGATATCTGATTGATTAATAAGAACATTTTTTAATAATACGTCTAGTCTTGAACGCTATATCCCAGATTAAAATTATTAATAAATTTTAAAATTATTTTTGGTTTGAAAAAAAATATCATTTACTTTTAAATTTTACTAAATTATTTAAAAATTAGTTAGTAAAAAGTTTAATTAAACAGTAAGATTATTCTCAAACTTTATTAAAATTATTTTAATTTAGAAAAAAAAAACAATTCTCTTAAAGAAGTTTTAATTAAATTATAGAATGCTATTTTTACGATTGATTGAATGGTCGGACGGGTCAAATCTATGGATGGGTCCGACGTGTCAAATAAGGTGTCGACCTTAAATTGAGTCCCCAGAATTATACCAAATTCAGAGCCAACGACCTCCCATTTGAATCAAGCGTCTTGGGGACACGTGTCACTATTGACCGGTTAACTACACCAACAGCTAGCGCACCTATATAAATAAGCGCGCCGATCGACGAGGGCGAGGCACCGCCGAGATGGGGGTTTTGAGGAGCACGGTGAGCTTGGAGTCGGAGATCGAGGAGATGCGGGCGGTGCTCCAGCGGAGCGGAGAGAGCGCCGAGGCTGCCGAGCGGAAGGCCGGACCGAGGGGATTCCAGCTGAGGGTCGATGGCGCGGAGGACGGCGGCGGCGAGAGGATGGTGTGCGTCACCGGCGGTATATCCTTCGTCGGCTTCGCCATCGTGAACCGCCTCCTGGATCGCGGCTACACCGTCCGCCTCGCCCTCGAAACGCAAGGTTTGGCTCCTCTTCCCGGTCCCAAACCCTCAATCCTGGACATCCCGATCTCCTCTC
Organism: Kaempferia elegans; assembly: GCA_037974815.1. Classification (NCBI taxonomy): domain Eukaryota; kingdom Viridiplantae; phylum Streptophyta; class Magnoliopsida; order Zingiberales; family Zingiberaceae; genus Kaempferia; species Kaempferia elegans. The sequence continues at coordinate 2,925,057 of JBBPFQ010000069.1, forward strand.
TTGATCAATTGGATTTTCGAAAATCGGCTTCTTTGGCAAATGGATTCTTGTCAATAGCTCCAGATCGGGAGATCCCAGACTGCGACCTTTTTCTTCTTCTTCTTCTTCTTCTTCGGGGAGCAGTCCAAGGGTTTGCTTTAAGATTTGGGGATCGCGCCGATGGAATGCGGGCATAGCGTAATGATTCCCCCACTGCTTTTGTCTAAGTGCCTGGGGCCTCTTTTTTACCTCTTTTTTTTTTTGTTTTCCTTTATTTCTTGACCATTTTTCAATGTTGATTGCTTAGTGGCTTGTTACTGTGTCTTATCGTTTTAGATTGTTTGTCGCGCGTTTCTCTTAAGAAAAGAATTTTTTTGAGAGGTATCACACTGCATATGCATCAGAGCTACCTAACACAACAGTAAATGATGCCTTTGACTCCAGGACAAATCACAGAGGTGCCTACCAGCTAATCAGTTTATAACTTAACAAAAACAGAGTTATTTGGAAGAAGAATTGAACAACAATTATAAAAAAAAAATTACTAATTTGATAGTTACTTCTGGCTCCAGGTTGAATTTTGCTCCTTTTGTTATTGGAACAGAATTCTCTAGTTCATATTCTATGAAAAAAGATTGAAGCAAACCAATTGAACCTTGTTTAGCTTGTGAAAGTTTCTTAATTTTTATTTTCTCATTGAACCTTTAATAATTTTTGTGCTTCCTTTTTCTGTAAATAGATTTTTCCATCAAATCACACTGGTTGTACTGTACAATTATAGAATTCCTTCTTCAATGAATTACTTCTAAAAAGGCGATAACTTCGGTTGACTTTGGGTTCGCAGAGGACCTGGACAAGTTGCAGGAGACGGAGATGTTTGGGGAAATGGGGAGGGACGGAGTTTGGGCTGTGATAGCTAACGTGATGAACTTGGAAAGCTTGTGCCATGCGTTCGACGGCTGCACTGGCGTGTTCCACACCTCCAGTGTCGTCGATCCGGCAGGCCTCTCTGGCTACACGGTGAGCCGTCCCTTTAACTTGCTAAATTGCTTTCTTTCCTTCCTAGTTTTTTATTCTTACCTTGCAATTTATTCAAAAAGTAAAAAATAAAACCATTTCAGCATGTACATCAATTACTTTTTCAAACTATCCCTTGTAGTTTCACCATTATTGTTCACCTCCATGTTTTCATATCTGTTGTGAATCTGACAATATTTGTCAAGGTGGAGGTAGGGACTAAGATAATAACGGTAATGAATACTATTTATTAAGTGACGAAATTGTGGAGGACATTATTATCTGCTGTTGGTGATGAGGAGGTCCATCATGAGAGGTTCTCTCGTCCAGTAGTTGGCGCAATATAAAAATTGACTTGTGGGACTTAATGTATTAGGTCATAGTTTTGAGCTCCGAATCCAGTACAACAAAGGGATTGATCACAAAAATCAAAAATGAAAAAGGCAGTAATGAAGTACTGATCTTAACATTCTCTGAGAAAGTACAGTGCATGAAGTGTCACATTCAATAGGCTTGATTTGTTTTCTAGATAGATTTTATTTTCGTGAGCCAAGTTGTGCATCACCTTACTATGCTGAGTGCAACAAAGAGGTCTCTGATGTCCTTGATCTTGTATTGATGATCTAGAGAAGTCATATTTGATAGGGTGAAGCACTTAAAGTTTTGAAATTTTGTAAATAAAGTCAATTATCTATTTTACTATGCCACAGGTCTTATTACTTGTTTCCATTATGTAGCGTTAGTTAAGAACTTGTTCATTTGTGTCTCTATTGGTAAAGAAAGATTTGTTTATGTGGTGAAGGACCACTGCTTGCTACTCTCATATCAAATCTACTGCATTGTAAAATTTACTTTGATTGATTAAATCGTCATCGTCAAGACATATCTGGTTTCCTACTATTTGAGGTTGTTATAGGGATCTTATTCCTCCATTCAACTCTATATCCATGGAACTCTATCAAGTGAGTACTAATATTTCATTGTACTTGTATAATTCTACAGAAGCACATGGCAGACATAGAAGTTAAAGCAGCAGAACTTGTGATTGAAGCCTGTGTGAGAACCCAATCTGTCAAAAGATGTGTTTTCACTTCATCTCTTTTAGCTTGTGTTTGGCGAGTGAATACCACTCTGCAGAACAGCCGGTACCCAACCATTGTCGACGAGAACTGCTGGAGCGATCAAAGTGTCTGTTGCAATAAGAAGGTTTAGGGTTTAACCAAACTTCCATTTAAAGTGTCTGTTTAGGAAAATCTAATCTTGTTTGGTAGGCAGTATTTCCTAAACACTGTTAAATACTTTCTTTTTCCAAACAACGACAGCTATGGTATGCACTGGGCAAGATGATGGCGGAGAAAGCAGCCTGGAGGGCAGCACGAGGAAGGGAAGTGAAGCTAGTGACTGTTTGTCCAGCCCTGGTCATTGGACCTGGTTTTCGCCAACGAAACTCTACTAGTTCAATCGCGTACCTGAAAGGTTGGGATAACTCCAATTAACTTTAGTCTGAGCAAGACAACCTCATTCTCTCTTGGAAACACAGGTGCTCTGGACTTGTTCAGAGAAGGATTACTCGCTACTGTGAACGTGGAGAAGGTAGCAGAAGCTCATGTATCAGTGTATGATGCGATGAGCAACACTGCATGCGGGCGATACATATGCTTTGATCGTGTCATCCGAAGGGGGGAAGAGGCTGCAGAATTAGAACGGCAACTTGGTCTCCCAAACAGAATTCCAAGGGATGCAGACAACCTGACTTGGTTCGAGCTCTCCAACATGAAACTTTCCAGGCTATTAGCTTCCATGAGGAGATGCACATACGATACATATTTACTCTCGCAGGATTAGGGATGTAAATGAACCAAATTATTCGTGAATAAATTTGACTTGGTAAAAAGTTATTTATATTCGTTCAATACACACAAGATCAATTAAATAAATAAGTTTAAATAATTCGTTAAATTAAATAAACAAATTTAACCATATATGTATTCGACTCA
>JBBPFQ010000069.1:2942990-2967827 GCA_037974815.1 Kaempferia elegans
GTAAAGTTTTTCTAATGGACGAAGATATTTAAGCACGCACTTTACGCATTGATCATCTGGTTGTTGAAAAATTAATCCCCTTGCTGCAATTGACACAGTTTGATGAACGGGAAGTTTAATTCTTGTGCAGTTTTTGGTTTTGGTAATTCTCAGTCAGAATGGAGTTCGCCACATTGTATATGGAGGTTTTGCCGAGTGATAAAGCAAAGCCATGTGTGATTGCCGATTACTGCCTATTTCTGCTTGCTTATGATGGGGGTTCTCAGGGCATTTCTTTTCAATTGAGTGGTTGGAAGGGATGGTGCTACTTTTTCCTACCTGTACCAGCCAAATGTCCTTTTTTTTGCTTTTATTATTTCCTTCATTTGTTCCTACTTTATCCATTTGATTTGTTTGCTCTAGTCTCAAGTTAGTTTGGCTCATACTCTTTTTAAATCATCCCAAGGTCATCTCTTTTTTTCCCCTGATGTGGTTCTATTCCTGACACTAGTTTATTTTTCCCCCCTTATTTACTTATGAAATGACATAGATCGAGGTGCTTCTAGCTTATTGGTTTAACACCCTAAAGTTTGAGCTTATGATGGCTAACTTTTATTTGAGTACCACTAGATATTATTGTCTGATTGCTTGCTTCTTTGCTATCTCACTTTGCATGTGTAACTTGCAGTAATAGTAGTTCCAAAGATCAACATTTGTTACGTTTATTTGAGAAGTTTTTTAATCCTTATCTAGTTTTGTTTTCTTTATAAATAGCAATACTTATCTCAGTTGAAACTAAAAATTTTAAACCATAGTGAAATGCTTCTTAAACCTAATCAGACCTCAAAAAGAGGCAACTCGTGGTCTAGTCTTGCTGTTGTCTCCATGTTACAATGTCTAATGTCTGTTGAAGTGCAGCGCTTCAGATTTCCCAAGAGAATATGATGGTGCCTGTCTTCAGATGCGAATGGCATATAGTCCAACTGCACATTTGTTCCTTTTCCTAGTACAATGGACAGACTGTAGCTTTGCAGGGGCTCTTGGTCTTTTGAGAATTCTCATTTATAAGGTTCAGCTACTAGTTTTTATGTTATATCCAGCAGTGAAACATATTGAATATTCTTTCTGTTATTTCTTCTTCCCTCATCTTTTTATGACCTTTCATGTTTCACTAGCAGGTGTATGTTGATGGAAAAACAACGATGTCCATTCAGGAAAGGAAAGCGAGTATCCAGGAGTTCTATGGTATGCATACTGTCTTTTGGTCAAACTAATGTATCACTGAATATATCAGTATTCTTGATATGGCCTTTGTATTGTGTGTATATATAGGTGTGATTTTACCTTCTTTAATGCAATTACCCAAAGGCATAACTGATGTGGAGAATAAAAGACAAAAAACCATTTGTATGGAAAGATATAGGAGAAGAGAAGATGAGTGCAAGCAGCAAATATCAGAAATAGAAGTTGAAAGAGAGGAAGAATGTGCTATCTGCATGGAGTCCAACAGCAAGGTTGTTTTGCCAAATTGTTGCCATGCTATGTGCAGGAGGTGCTACCATCAGTGGTATGTATTTTTTTTCCCTTCATCTTAGTTACATCCATGATAGTTCAAATATTTAAAGTATGCAACAATCTGATACTTGCAACTAAGAATTTCGTTATAATTGTTTTTTGTGCTTGAAAGGTGATATTCTTGATAAATGCTAAGCCGAAACTAGGGATTCTATTCTTCTCTTCTTTTTGACTTGTAATCTCTACTCTATTTTTTTCCCCTTCTAATAAGGAGGAATGTCATTCAAAAGCCATTGTCGCTTCCATGATTTAAAGTGCTGATCAAATATTAGTTGGCATAAAGTGTATCACTATGGGAATATACATTTTCCATGAAGGTTTCAAATTATTTTAAATACAAGATGTCCAAGGAGCATTACTTAATCCGTTTTTGAGTTGATCTCACTAGAGTCTATGGGAACCAAAGCTTCAAAATGATATAAGATATTTATGTTGTATTGGTAAACTATGATGATTAGTCAAGATGTTTGTTATATATTTTTTTATTCCTTGTTGTAAAATTTTAATTTAATTGACTTTCTAATTGTGATACTCTTATAAATGTAAGTTGGTCTTGGCGTGCTTTGAAGAATGTTGATGCATGCTGAGGTCAATATTACAAGGTATTGAAATCATATTATTTCAGTTAAGCACAAATGATACTTTAATATTAGTTGCTGCTATGGTTTCAAGTGTGGAAGTTTGAATTGGTTACTGAAGGTTTTTTTATCATTCCGGTAATAGACATATTACCAATATTGCATTAGCATCGGTAACATTTTGTTGTCTGTGCCAATGCAGTTGCAAGTTGCAACAATATTGACTGTGATAGAATCTAGTACTAGACAACAATTAGCCCTGGTAGTGTGTGCAATTAATTCGAGCTGCTCATGTTGTGTGTGGTACTTGATCAAGAGGATGGTGAGTATAGCCACCATGCATATGCTAATTTTGAGTTTTTTGAAGGCTTGTTAGTATAGTTGATCCTCCAATGAGCTCGGCGTCTTGAGGCTCACATATGAGAAACCAATATGAAGAAAATACCCTTCCAAAGTGCCTAGATCCGTCCTAAAGCCCAAAAACACCAATCACAATGACATTCAGAATTACTGTCTTTACTGTTCACATCGATCATCATTCACGGTTAAAAACATTGAAAAACACCACCAGAAATATTAACTCCAAACCCAATTTCTACTTCAAAATTCAAAAACAACTTCGACACGAAGCATATAAATATTGGTATCAGAGCCTTAAGACCTTCGACCACAATGCATGACTTCTAGTTCCAAGAACTTAGATGACTTTTTTAGATTTAGCCTCACAATACCCAGCTAGGAAAATTATTACAGAGCTACTCCTTAGTATAGGATCTGCCTTGGACTCTCCACAACAACAGACAAAATATTTATTAGACAAAGTGTCTCAAACCTTATTACAACAAACTCAGATAATCAGTGATTTAAAAGATGCACAGGGCTCGTTAAACTGACGATTTTGCCAACTCAATCTACTCAGTATTCCTACCAAGAAAGAAATCCAAAGCCTTTCGAAACTTATTGAAGAAAGAAAACCTAAGAACTTTGAACTTCAGTCTAAACACTTTGAACTTCAGTCTAGAACGATTCTACTACAAATTAAAGACTTAATTACAACATAGATAACAAAATGACTTTAAGAATTTACATACTACACTTGAAGACATTAAATATAAATGAACAAACTGAATTTTGAAAATACATATTACGAAGAACCTGGACAATTTTCAATAACCCAAGATAACAGCTATTGTAAGCTTGAAATTTGGGAAAGGAGATCAAGTTTTACTCCAGCAAAACAAGTTGAAACACAAATTCAGAAAATAGCTAAGGCCACCGAGTGGTGAGAAAGGATAGAAAATTTAACAAAAGACTTAAACAAACTATCTACAGAGAAACTTATTCCTTCTTAACTTATACCACGCAGTCGCAATGAGTCTAACAAGAAATCAAACTAGACCCTTCACAGGTTCCTCACAAATAGTGAGAGGACATATGGAAATAAATACAACTTCCTTGTTAGATAATATCATAACCAAAAGACGTAATAATACCTCAACCTATCAATTGGAAGATCTTATAGACATAGAAAGGAACTTAAAGATCTTTTCCAATGAACAATTAAACTCACATAAAGAAGACTATAAAACCAAGGGATACTATCTTTTTCACATCACTTTATTGTCATCATAGGACACAACCTCTTCATCTCCCTGATGGAGGAGAAGAAAGATTGAATCTTATGACTGAAGAATAAGCAAGAACACTTTTACAACAAAGACATAATTATATTCACGTAGGACTAATTATATTTGGTCTTAGAGGATTAACTAGGAAAAGTATAGGAGTAAAAGTATTCCTAGTTCTATATGACATCAGATTTTCAGATGATGAAAAAGTTGTCATAGTACTTCCTGAGGTGGATATGAATAGCAACATAGGCATTACATATTTTTGCACCAACTTTAATATGTCTAGACTTTATCAAACACATTAAAATTCTAGTCCAAGCCAAAGGATATAGAAACTTCCAAAAACATAATGTCCAAATAGACAATTTTCTTAGGAAAGACTATGCAACAAATTAATAATAGTTTTAAGATACAGATAATAATATCATTGAAGCCCTTACATCAAAAGGTATTTACTGCCTAAAACCAAAGGAGTTCCCAAACTCTTCAACCTATAGAGTCAGTTATGTATAAAGACAGGCATGTCAGCCTGTCATGTTTAATGATTGTAAACCTTCTACTTCATAAACAGGGGAAAGTGAAGAAACAAAAAAACTTTAACTTAATGCATATTGAACTAATTACAAAAGAAGAGACCTTAAAGAATGCAAGACAAACATTACAACAACTAGGGAATCAACACCTTCAATTAGTTAACCAACTTTTATATCAACAAAACAACATAATCTGTATGTTTCAACAAGAACTACAACACGAGTTTTTTGATAACTTAGACAATACGTATACATACGAATGCATAACTCCGGAAGAATTAATAGAACTTGAACAATTTGAGAAGCAACAACAAAAACTAGAGCACGACTGAGAGTTATACTTTGATGAAGACCGAAATATTATTGCTAGAAAACAACCTAAAGAAGTTAACCTCATCAACCCAGGAGAATCTAGTGCAACATCTACCAAGACCACTCGTAAGTCGTAACAACTCCCCCATTAGCAATTAGGTATCTCAATAATTCAATGGGAACAAGGGATTATGGACAAGGCCATACTCCCATAACAAAAATAATTCCTTGTACAAATAATAATCCGTTAATTATGACCATAGGAAAATGAAGACCACTAGAAATTACTTATTTCAGGAAATTTTTTATAATTTTAATCATAGCAGAATGCGATGACTCTCAATACCTACTTCAAAGAGACTATCAAGTTAGACATGAACTTGACATAGAAACCAGAGAAGTTAAGATGAGAGTGGGAGAAAACTACTTAGGCGACATAGAAAGAGCTGCATGGGAAGCTTATAAAATAAATTTTTCGGAAGAATTAGCTTACATAGCAATCCAAGGAAATAACATTTTAAATTTCTATTATACTATCCACACACTATTAACAGCAAGAGAAGCTAATACTAGACTAGATCTACGGAAAAGGGAGGCCATGAGAGATCTAGAACAACTCCAACTTTTTAGTTGGAACGGGATAAAAACATTTTGCAATGACTTCCTAGCACTGACAGCGATTTTAGAAAACTACTGTAGTCCTGAATTAGGTGAATGACTATTTAATAAATTACTAGGAGACTTGAGTATGGAAATTCATAAGACATGGACAAACATGAAGGTAGCACCCCAATATGAAAATATAGGAGTGTGAATACAACACATCATCTCAGTACTAAAGGAGATACAAAACAACTTAAAAATCAACAATACGGTTTTTGTAGCCAAATATATACTCCCAACAATATGGAGGAAATCAACACCGACAATACAAACAAAGAAGAAGGCCCAATAGGCGTCTAAGAAAATGTATTATTTCAGAAAGAGTCGAGAAAAGAAACCATATCTAAATAAGGATAAACATGTCCGACGATTTAAGCCGAAGAAAACCTATGCGAATACCATCACTTGTTTCGCATGAAATGAACCGCCTATCCAACTAAGAAAAACTTATGTACTAGGGAAGCAAAACTAGTAACATGTACCAATTTTGATTTAGTAGAAGACGTATCAGATACTTCGTCTATCTACTCCATTGTGTCAATGATATAGAAGAAATCTCATCTTTTTCATATTACATATTAGTCAATTTCTTCCTACATATACCTTCTAGGATAACTGAGAAATATGGTTTGTATCATGATGATAGTAATAACCCTACAACTGACTTTGATGACTTAGAAGAGCAATGGGATGATATGATCTTCCAACACGTCTCACTTCTAAACACCACACCTATACAACCAGGCACGCTTGAATGCCCTCATGATTGGAACTTAAAAACAGGAACGAATAATGCTCCGTGTTTTTTATGCGGCTTTTACCCTACCATAGATAAATGAGGTACATGCAAACTTTGTCAATGGAAAATTTGTAACTTATGTCTAGAACAAACTTTTGCTATTTACATACCCATAACAACTCACGTCAGAAGTACCAGAAACATACTTCTTGAAACAAGAGTTTCTATCTTAGAAGCTCGACTTAACCTTCTAGAAGCTAAGCTGGCTAGCCTTAATCCCCCGACAGCCTTCACTTCACAAGCTGATAAAGGAAAAGGTGTAATGATTACTGTCCAGAATCGATCTGGTTTTATCAAAACACCAAGTATTTGTAATACTAGTAGGACCACATATATACTAGTTTGATGTTTCGTAAGCATGAATTTACCCTTCATGCCTTCCTCGATAGTGGAGCTACAAACTCCACGATCGATGAAGCTACTATTTTATGTATTTTACCACCAGCTCTTATCAAAATTGCTGCCCAACCTTTGGTTAGTACTCAATTTGATGGCTAAAAACTGTCTTGTATTAAGTTTGTTGCCAATATATACTTATGATTCTACAACAATTGTGATACTTTTAGTTCTCCCCTCTCCCTTTCTAAGCTATGGATTAAACCCTTACTCCACCCTAATATCCACTTAATTTTGGGGCTGAAGAGCTCTCTTGCTCACTAAGGACTACACTCTTTTCCTTTCCACTGCCGTTGTTTCCCCCATCGTCTTAGACTACCCTTCCACTGCGCATAAACGTGGTGATGTCCCTTCTAATGTTCCTTCCACTGTTGATCCTTTCAATATTCCTTCTACTTCTGTTGCTTCGAATATCAGACTAAACAATGAAAATTGCAATTGTCTAAGCAAAAACTCATGTAATGGTCCTTGTTTAATAAATACTCAAGACCTTTTTTGTTTACTAGCCCTCCAAGAATATTAGGAAAACTAGCAGTACTTGGTTGTACAAGCCTTTATCTCAAAACATTTACAGAAAACATCAATATAGAATAATTGGAAATATGTACAGACTTACTTTCTCCAACATGCCTGCTCCAATTAATAAACACACAAACGAATTAGATAAAGTATATTGCAAATTATCCATAATCAACTCAGATTTTACTATTAAGACACAAGACTTAAGATATACTAATTAGGAAACAGAAGAATGTGCAATGCACATTACACAATTGTTAAATCTTGGAGCAATCCAAAGATCTACTTCTAGACATAGAAGTCTGACCTTCATAGTGAATAAAAGATATGAACAAAAACGTGTACAATCACGAATGATCTTTAATTATAAAAGATTAAATGATAATTGTCACGAAGATGGATATAAAATACCAGATAAAGACTAACTTCCCAACAAAATATAAAACTCAAAATGGTACTCTTAAGTTAGATATGAAATCAAGATTTTGGCAAGTTAAGCTGCATCTTGAATCTATCGAATGGATAGCCTTCTCATGTCTAGAGGGACATTTTGAATCGTTAGTAATGCTATTTGGACTTAAAGTGGCACCTCGAATCTTTTAAAGAAGGATGGATAACATTTTTAGAAACATCTATCGTACGATGTTTTAGTCTTCTCTAAAATGAAAGACGAACATTTTGCTCATCTACATACCATCTTCAACCTTTTTGAGAAACATGGACTCATATTCTCTAAAAAGAAAATGAAACTGCTACAAAACATAGAATTTCTAGGAGTTGAACTAGGATAGGGAAAAATTACCCTTCAACCACACATCACAACCAAATTACTAGCGTTTTCTTAAATATTTCAAATAAATTTTTAAAAATTAAAAATTTACAAATGCATTCAAAAAATAATTTAAGAATTCAAATAAGTTTATAATTATCTGTGAGCCTTTCAAATAATTTTAAATTTAGTTTTGAATTTAAAGAATTATTTATTTTTTAAAATAAATTTTTAAAAATTTAATAGTCATTATCTTATGAGAAAATATTGAAATATGAATTCAACACCTCAAAATATAACATTAATAGTGAGCATATTTAATAATCAAATATAATATATATATATATAAAATTTAAAAAAGTATTGAAATTGTATTGTCATGACTCGATACAGTACCAAAATCGTGTTGTTCCGGTTTGGAACCGAAACTCTGGCACGGGTTGAAATTTTAAATCATGCACGGAAGCACTGGGGATGGTGTCCTGTTGGCCAAAGTTAGCTTCAAACTATTTAGCAATTGGATGATAAATGGGTAAAGTGGAAATTGGATTCGGTATAAATGTGTGCTTACCATAGTGGCAACAAGAGCTTCTAAACTAAAGAAAGTTAGGGCAGAGAGTAGTAAAAGAGTATAAGTAAAGACTTTTTTTAACAAATGACCCCATTATTGTCATGTGTGAGAAGACAAAGATTAAAAGAGCACACAACTTAAGATTGATAATAATTGGTGTGTACCAATTGTTATCCCAAGTAATGGTAGGAGCAAGTTAATAAGGATCTTGCATCAAATTCCACATTGTGAAACTTGATACTAGTAACTGATGTGGAAAGAAAATACCCATTGATTTTAAATGGATGGACGACATGTGTACTTCAAGATGGTCAATAATGGAATATGATTTAATCTTCGTGCTTCGAGTTAAACATTGAGGACTGAGAAGTCAAATCGTGTCCAGATAATTTTAGCCAATAATTGATAACCATTATAAGAATTGGCTGGATCCACCTTGGCCACATGGTGCTTATTATTGAATAGACACTCACTTTGAGTGATACAGAAGAGGATTCAAGGTTACTTTGGAAGCATTAGAATCTGCTACAGTGCATTATAGTGCTCAAGTGATTCATAATCTCCTATTCAATCTAGCTCACCAAATATTTTTAACCTCAACCCATGTAGCTCAATATATCTCCACAGCACCTTACAACCCAATTTCACCTCAATCCTTACTGTCAAAATTAATCCAACACCTATTCACCCCAGACACTTTGCTCACCTTTCAACCAAACTCAATCTACTTCTAACTTATCTTCTAGCAGTTAGGTCGAATTTAAAACTGTTACCGGTCCTCACTTGCATTGGCCAAATGTTCTCCCACTTGATCTCCTCTAGCCAACTTTCCCAATCAAGATCTGAACAAGACTCAGCTGCTAATAGACTCCTATATCATTACTTTGACCTAAATACTTCCATTTTTGCTGGATGTCAAGCACAAATGGATATCATTCTTTCTTTACTATGAAGTCTGCATTTAGTTGGTACCTCAATAGAACTACTTCATGACTTTGATATGTTGTTTTTCCTCGCATAATTTGCTCAAACTGATGTCATTTAAATGGAATATTCTTTGCTCAAACTGTGTTCTTGATCTTCTCATGGAACATCAAGATCATATTATAAGTTTATGTGAATTTAATACCTACTTTTAAGCTATATTATCTTATGTGCCATTTAATGATCTACATTTGAAATTTAACTCCACCGAAACACTGGACTAATTTTTACGGAGAAGGTTTTCATTAGTTTGTAACCTAAAATTCATTGGGATAAGGTAAATCTCTAGTAAAAAATCATATTTCTCTAGTAATGTTCTTGTTAAATCACACCCTTTGATGCAGGAATGCAAGATCACAGTCATGCCCCTTCTGCCGTGATAGTCTGAAGAAGGTTAATCCAAGTGACCTTTGGATACTCACTGACAGGCGAGATGTTGTTAACACGGCATCAGTGGTAAAAGAGAACCTGAGGCGCCTGTTCATATACGTAGAGAAGTTACCGCTAATCATGCCAAATTCCTTCGTGAATGCCTATGATTCTCATGTCAAATGATCTACAGGGACACCACTGCTTCTTCACCTATGACTTCTTTTATTCGTTATGCTGCAGCTTGTTTAGAGATTGTTCTCATCAGAGGATGATATTACATTCCTGATTCTAGGCTGCATCTGATTCCTCAGCAAGCTCATTTAAGGAGGTTAGTCTCTAAGGATGTGTATCCCTATCAGTAAATATTTATCGTTTGTAAGTTGACTGATGTAAGCAAACAAGAAAAATATCTTTAAATGGAATGCTGCTTTTTTTGTTGATCAATATGTCTTGGATGCCTTGCTCATTGGATCTTGTAGCAAGATCACCAAGAGATCACCAAATTTACAGGTAGAGTTGTGCATTTTTATCTTTTATTGTTAGTATTCTTGATACTAGTTCCTTTGAAGGTATGATACGTATATGTGGATTCCACAATATTTATATTTAGCAAATAATTTGTATTGCACTGTCAACTTAAAATCACTTGGATTACATTGAGGATTCAAGCACTAATAATCCTTCAGAAGCAGCCAAGGAAATTAGAATTTCTCAAAAGAGCACATTAGATCTCAAGGCTTTAAATCCATGCAAAGAGTTGGTTGTGAAACACCATTTCAGGAATGTATTATAGATAGTATATATTGATAAAACTTGTTGGTGCAACAAGTCCCAACTTGGTTATGTTAAGGAGATTGAAGGGGAGATTGCTGGTCCAATGAGACTCAACTTGATTTGTCAGATCAAGATTTATATTTTAATGTTTGAATAATATATTTGTATAGGTGAATAATATGCTTGAATGGATGTTTGGACAATGTGCTGGTATAAGTTAGGTTGACATATATATGTCAAGTAGATAAAAATTAATTGGATGCTTGATATTGGATGAAGTCCAAATGAGTCCATGTTAATTAATCATTTGATAAAGGGGAAGTTCGACAGGTGTTGACATTGATAAAAATCCAATAGGTAATTGGTGATGAAGAAGTTTAATGGGTGTTGATATTGGTGAAAGTCCAATAGAAAGTTAATAAGATGAAAATTTAGGTGGGTCAAGGTTAAAATAATGCTTGATAAGGAATGAATGTCCGAGTAGGTCAAGTGTGATTGAATGCTTGATAAATGATGGAAGTTTAGGCAAGTCATGGATCAGATATGTCAAGGGTAACTCGATGCTTAACAAGCAATGAAAATCCAAGCAAATAAAGAGGGACTGGATACTTAACCGGTGATAAAATAGGCAATTAAGGTTGATTAGATGTCTTGATTAGATGTCAAATAAGTGGAAGTCCTAAAATAGTGATCTTTAAAAACACGAAAGTTTTGGTAGGTTAAGGTTGATAGGCAAGTGAAAGTCTTAGTGTTTAAGGTTGACCTAAGGCTGGTTGACCTAAGGCTATGCAAATGGAAGTCTTAACGGATCAAGGTTAACTTAAGGCTAGGCAAATGGAAGTCCTAACAGATTAAGATTGAACCTAAGATGCAATGAAATTCTTGGTAAATTAAAGTTGACTAACACTAAGCAAAGGATAAAGTCTCGGATTCTAGGTCTCGAGAGAATGAAAGTCTTGGTAGAGTTTACAAATATTAGACAAAATGTGGCCGTTTAAAAAATATAGTCTCTTAAAAAGACAAGAACCAATCTTAGAATGATGAAGTCAATGTTTCAATCAACTAATAGGTGAGTTCAATTGGTTGATGATTGAGTCGACCAAGTAGTCGACTCAGGTTGGAATGCACACAAATAAAATATTTTTGCTAGAGAGCATCAACTAGGCAATTGACTGAAACATACCAATCGATTAATAGGTGAGATCAGTTGATTAATACAACTGTAGAGTCGAGATAAGAAATTTGAGTGTCATCGTTAGATGACTCAAATGCTATAAAAGTTCAACCGACTGGATGAAGAATAAATTGACTCGAGTAACTCTTATGAGCCATGGGAATCAATTCAGCTAAAGCAATCAATTGACTGACGTAAATTATTAGTCAACTGATGGGACGGATTCCAACAAGTAGTTGTTGACAGCAAAAACACTATAAAGAGGGGATTGTTTGAAGATTTTAGGAACTGACTCTTGAGCAAATGAAACAACATTCCTGGGCTTACTTAAGCAATCGATAGTGAAAGAATGCAAGTCAAGTGAAAAGATTCATTGTGTAATTCATCCTTGTATTGTATTGTATTTGTTGTTTGCTTAACATTGTATTCTCTCCACTTTTGGACTGATGATAGAGGAAGTTTGAGAGTGATCCACCGATGGTTAATAAGTGATCCTAAACAACATGTATCAGTTTTGTTTGTGTGTGTTTGCGATTGATTTATTCTCTTTATGTTTAACATTGTGCATGCACTAACTTTATTGTGAACATGAACTCAAAAACAAAACAAGCAGCTATTCAACCCCTGCCCCCCTCTTTCGTCGGCAACCTCAATCCAACAAAAATAAGGTAATGGAATTTTAAGTTTGTATTTTTCTTTGATTACATGCAAAGCTTTACAATGTTCCCATATAGAATTTACAAGTATTCTATCTTATTGAATTTGATCAAACCAAACAAGATTAATTCTTACTTGCTTGGTTGACTGGGCTTTCCTATTGGCTTAACCAGATTGAATAGATGATGAACAAGTTATTTGGTTTGGTGAATTTCTCTCATACTAATTCCTTCTACTATGTTTCTTCTTCTCTCTTTCTCAAGGTTGTTGAGATTTAATTTGACTCGAAACAGTCCAATTTATTTTATTTATTTATTGTTAAAATACATAACATGGGATGTTGCCCAGGCAATTCCAGGAAGCAGCACATCATATGCCGTGTCATTGTTATTCTGATGCTACAATTTGCATGATTTATTGCCCCCCTTCATGTTCATGCATTTCTGAATCCTCGTGCAGGAGGAATGTCGAAGAAGAAATCAGAGATAGCTGTCATTGAAAAATCCTGTTTTATTTTCCAGAGTTCTTCAAAGCAATAATGGAGTCCTGAATCGAGCTGAGCCCCATCTCCCATGTTACAATAATGCTCAGACAACGACAGGAGGAGGATGAGAAGAAGAGGAACAAGAAGAAATTCAATTGTGGGCACGTCTGTGCACAGCTTTTGGCGCTGCGAACTCCAACAAGGTCAATGGCATTTTCTCTACGCCGACGAGGTTTTATTATCCTTCCTCTAATTTTGTGTGTTTGTGTGTGTGTGTGTGTGGTGTAGATATAAGGTGGAGTTAAGTTTGCACCAGGTCACGTCTTAATTAATTCTGTGTGAAATCTATCACCGGTCGCTCTTCCACGACTGTCATATATTATTGGAAGAGAGTAAATTAGAAAATTAAAATTGGTCATTACATGAGAGGGTAATTTCTCAGTCTATCTAAATTCGACCCTTATACAATTTTATAAATTTACCATGTGATAATCAACAAATGCAGCGGATAATTATCAAATTTGTTGATTTGTGCATAAATACTAAAATCTACTATCGAATCCGTTGATTCATGCACGAATACCGGAAATGATTTTCTAAACTTGTTCATTTGAGGTAGAATATCAGGAAGTAGAAAAATAACGGCTCAGCTAGAAATTATATTAATGAAACATAAAACATGACACTTATATAAATCTATACTCTAAGACTCGAAGAAATGAAAGAAATCCTCATATAAGAACCTTAATTTATATTGTTTATAAAAAGAAAAAGATCTTTCAGAAAAAGAAATCTCCTGACAAAAATTAAAATTAATATAATAGAACATTGTTGTAACTAGTGACCTATAATTATTAGGAATATCAAAATTATTTTAGTACTATAAAACAGAAATAACTAAAAATAGTAATAAAACATTAGGCTCGATTGATGGCCTAAACGGTAGAATTTGGATATGAAAGTTGGTGGTTACAATACACAGTAATAAATGTATATTTTCAAATTATAAACATATATACATGTAGGCACAGCCGGCTCAAGGCATAGGTCGTTAAGGTCTGTGTTTAGGGCCTCTAGTATAGTGGGACCCGCTAAATTATATTATTATTTCTCTAAATTTTATTATTATTTTTTTCTTTCTTCTCTGAATTTTCATTTTTATACTATTTTTATTTTGTCTTTACTCTTTCACAAATTATTATACATTTTAAATTTTACTAATGAAAAAGTGATGTTTGACATAAGATAAAATTATTGATTTATTTGGTTATGACTTTCAATTATACAAATAATTATTGATAATGTATGAAATTGCCCTTTTAAATTTTACTAATAAAATTAAATATCTCTAATAATATTTTTAATATTTATTTAAAAAGATCAAGCCTTTAATTTTTTTTTCACTTAGGACATCTAGAATGGTTGAAACGGCTTGCATGTAGGCACTGACAGAACTTGATCCCGAGTTCAAAGTTATGATTTCTAAAAGATTATACTAAGTCTGCATCACCAACTCTCTTTTTTTTAATTAATCATTAAAATGAGCCTTTCATTTTTTTTTTTTGTCCTTTATCTAGATAACAAAATTGGACCATGTTTGACGGATATAGTCTAGATGAAGTCTCTTTCATTGAACAACTAGTGAACAAGGGGATACATACATGTCTATGCTAATGGTAGGGTAGGGAGATATTGGGTTCTTATGAAGGAATTGCATACATTAGGCACGCATAGCCTTTCCATCAACCATGTGTTCATCCCTTTATTTGTTAATCTTTCCGGTCATTTCAATTAATTCTTCGATCTTGCACTTTCATCTTGAATGTGAGTTCAATTTCAAGAGCATCCCTTTATGTCTTCATCCCTTTATTTATGTATCCTCCGGCTCATTTATTTATCTCTTTTAACTTCATCCTTTTATTTGTTACTTTTGAATGGGAGTTCAACTTCATGAACATCTTGATCTGACATCAATTGTAAAATCATTTATTAAGGTACTACTTAGGTTGACACAGTTAATAGATATTTAATTGATAGTAAAAGGTAAAATTGTCATCTCATGCGACCCTTTCAATGTGGTTTTTTACTGTCTGGAAGGGAGGTAAATTATAAAGGACTTCACCTATCAACATCAGCATATGTAATGAGGGATTGTGGCAACCAACGAGACATTCCGTAATAGTTGAGAATCAATCCAAGCCTATTGATAATATCCTTGTATAAACCAACTGTGTCAATCCATGAGAACTCGTGGGTATTTAATATAATAGATCTTAAAGTCAATTCTCAACTAGTACGAAATTCCAACACTGGGTTATAATCATTTTGTCCTTAACTTTGATGTTCCTAGAGTTTGTTTATACTTTTTTAAGCTATTAAATGACTCAAATCGCTTAAAAATATGGGTAATTCCCCTTTATCTATTCAAATTAAAAGTTTTGAATAGAAAACAATACTATATGTAATAGTAATTTTGGACGTGCAAGTGAATCAAAATTATCATATATTTTAAATTTAAATTACTTTTAAAAAAAAATAATTTGCTCCTCAACATATTACTTAGTTTCTATTATTTTAAAAACTTACATTATATACATATTTTTTTACAAAATTTATATATTTAAAATGTATAGCTCAATTTTATGAGAAAATTTAATTTTGATTACCACTATTGGCTGATTAAAAAAATATATATTAGTGAAAATTTTAAATATTTTAGAAATGTATATACCTCTTAAACCACTTAAAAAACACTATTCTAATCTTTTTTCCCCCTAATAAATTTTACTTAAAATGGTAACCACAAATCTACTAAAACAAAATATGTTTTTTTAGGAAAAAAAAAATAGAGTAATTAGAGAAATAGATATCGTTTTGTCAGTTAGCATGTGTCTCCTATTAATCTGGCGAAGCTTGCGTGCTTTAGCTGTGATCCATGGTTGGTTTGGCTGGCATGTGAACTAACGTCCGGCATTGCATTACAACTTCTATTAATTATTGATCCAGATGGCAGAAAGCCGATTCGCTCGTCCAACACATCCGTTAGTTAAATCTTAGATAATATGAAAAATATATTTGCGCCCAAGGCGTAACATAAGCGGTGGACGCATGACATCCGTTGGCAAACTGTTAGGGGTTGATTCTCAGGAACTGAAGACCTGAGCTAAATTTTGTCATGAGTCTGACGCTTGTGTACCTGTATTTACGTCCCTCTATATTCATGAGGTCGACTCTAGGGAAGCTGCTGATATGACGATTCCATATTTTTTTTAAATAATATGAAAAAGATAAATCATGAATTACTATTAAACTAGACAATTAAATAGCATAAGAGTATAAGCATTCAACTGCTTGTCAGGATTTAATCTCAAACTTTGACATCACTACCACACGCTGACCAATTAACTGGAAATCTTGGTAACATATTTATCTCCTTCTATATTCATGAATCAGGAGAGAAATGAAATGACTACTGATATAGTTTTTTGGAAATCTTGGAGGAGATTAGTATTAGTGGCAACTGACCTGATCTCAAGCTAACACGAATGAGATAAATCATGAGAGACTACTAGCTATTAAAATATGGATCAACGAATGTAAAAGGATTTTTACTCGACTTCTTCGAGTTTTGAATATCAGATCTTATGATGATAACACCGTATATGTTAGCCATTAGTCTTACCCGTGGGATCCACGTGGAAGATGAGTATTGTATTGAGCCGAGGTTGACTGGGGAAGCTGGCAACTACTGATACTTGTTTAAACTTTTGCAAGTACCAACCTCCTTCCCTACTGCCTCCTGCTTCTACTGGATTGGTGCTCTGGCCTGGCGCTCTGCGTCGCTCTTTGCCTCGTGCGCGTGTCAGAGGGAAAGAGCACAGAGGAGTCTTTCGTTGATCGCAAAATCGAATCTTCTCGGCCATAGGGAGCTCCTCCGAGGTCCCATTTGCCTGTCGCTACCCGCTTCCTTGTCCCATCTTCCGGGGTGTGCTCTCGGGTGAAGCTCGAGTAGTGGTGACTGACCCAAACCTTTTTGGGTTTTCGAACCTTAAAGGAGGGATTTTGACCCTAGGAGGAGGAGGAGGAGGAGGAGGGTCGCTCTTTGCAACTGTTCCTGCTCCGTGAGTGATAAACGAAAGGAAATTAGAGAAACGGGATTTTTTTTTTTTTTTCAAGACGCCTGAAGAACCTTGATATTGTTGGTAGATGTGGCAAAGAAAGTCGAGATTTTGATAGGAAACTATTCGGAGAAATGCCTTTTGATGTCCTTTTGGATTAAGTATTAGAAGAAACTATCAAGAAGCTGGGTGGAATCCGGTGCGACTTTGGCTGGAATTTTTTTTTTTTCTGCGTGATGCTAGAAATTGGAGGCAGATACTGAGAAAATAAAGCTGTGGAATGTCGACCATAGTGCCAGAAACACGGTCTTTGGCATTGACGCCCACATGGTCGGTGGCTGCTGTCTTGACAATCTTCGTCGCTGTTTCTTTGTTGGTGGAGCGATCCATTCACCGCCTCAGTAAGGTGAGTGTTTCCAGATTGATTCTGTTGTGCTTCGTTTTTTATAAGCTTCTTATTTGTTTCCTTCTTTGATTAGTATCTTCTTGTGAATGGGAATGCAAATACATGTTATTTTGAGAGTTTACTTATCCTCACCAATAGGAGTTAAAGCGCCCTTTCCCTTCACAAGAATGTTTACAGATGTATCTATCCTTGCTGATGTAATTCTACTCAGTTTAGTTTCATGATTTCGGGATAATTAATATTGAGATGGAGTTACTGTCGATATGCGTCATGTATATGATGATCGGTGCAAGCTCCTACATTTGTAATTTTCTTAATTGAATATACTGTCACACTAAAATTTAGAAATTCAAACTGTCAATGCATGTTGTAATCAAGTCCATCTCTTTGTCCTTGTGCATCAAACAATATTCTAGTTGGTAGAGCTCCTGTTCATATTCATTAGTCTTTTACTTGTTATTTAACTGCTAAAGTTATCATTTTATTCACTAGTACAAGAACCACCAATTGTCTTGACTTTGGTTAAGTTCCTTGGCTAGTAGTTGTGCACGATGAAGCTTCAATTACAGCGTGATGATTCTCTCATGAATTGAGACATCTCCTGTTTTATATATTAAACCACAATAGCATAATAGTGGTAACTTCTGTTGGTAATGTTATCATTTGTTGTTTAAATTTTCTCCGCTTTACCTAGTCCTCTAGCTGGCTCACCCATATTATTCACGCAACTTGAGTTTGTTTTAGTTGCGCACTGGTAAAGCTTTTCCCCGTTTTGTAATGTCGTACTAAATGATCAAATATTGGCCTAGGCACATATCATTGCTTTGGTTAAATCTTATAATTTTGTTTTACCTCATATTTGATCCAGTGGTTGAAGAAAACACGTCGGAACCCACTTTTTGAAGCACTAGAAAAAATGAAGGAAGGTAATTCACTTACGTATTAAGAGCAGTTTCTTTAAGACAAAAGTCTTTAAGTTAATAAGTAGCAAGAAAAATCTGACATAATCTTGTCCTTGAGTGCTTGCCTTCGAATATTAGTGTTGATTGTCCATCTCACATATTTGATATTCTAATTGCAGAATTAATGCTTCTTGGGTTTATATCACTGCTCCTGACAGCCACCTCAAGGAGTATCTCAAAAATTTGTATTAATTCAAAGTTCTATAGTGGAAAATTCTCACCATGTACTAGAGCTGAAGTTGATGATACAGTAAAAACTGAAAACGGTCCAGCTAAGGACCACAAACTTTTGGGTATTTTTCATCATCTCTCCATTAAAAGTACCTTGTCCGAGCACAATCCAAAGACCTGTTCAGAGGCATGTCTTCTAATCCAACTGGTTCTTTCTATCTTATATTCAGCTTGCTTGATCCTCATCCTTGGGTGTTTTCCATATTCGTTTTCCTTTTCTCATACTTCTGTGAATCTTTATTGCCTAAAGGTGAGCTTTGCATGTCCAACAGGGTCATGAGCCTTTTGTTTCTTATGAAGGCTTGGAACAGCTACACAGATTTATATTTGTCATGGCAATAACTCATGTATCATACAGCTGCTTAACAATGTTGCTTGCCATTGTAAAGGTTAGTTGATGAGTTCAATCATCTAACATGATTACAAACAGGACTTATACATGTTTGGATTTAGTCAGTGTACTTGGGTTCTAGATGAATTGTATATGTTTATCATGTTCATTTTTGTCCAGTTGACCATAGTCTCATGTCAGTGTCACCAGAGACATGTCAACCAAGAGGTAGTCCCAGCAATATTTGGAAAGCATGTACCTTGACGTCGCTAAATCAGGAGCTCGTTGATGTTGATCTGACTTTGTGCTTCTATGCGGCTATGTCATCATGTTCAAATGGGAAAGCAAGGGTAGTGCTAAGTTATACATGAGCATAGAAGACAATATACCATACATCCACTGATCTTTTGTCGAAATTGGTCAAACATGTTATAATGCTGAAGACAATCTGCTTCGGCATTGACAATTGACATGACAATGCAATTTTTTAGCCATCTCTTTCTTTATTTGAGGCCACTTTGTATGCCATCATCTTTGTTATAGATCCAAGATTATTAAGGTTTCTACATATTTCTGCATTCACCTCAAAGGTTGTCATGCACTATATAGTAGGCTTTCTTCAGATCTCATTATTTTTGGTTAAGTGTGACCACATTTTGTATTTCAACGTAGTTACAGGTGAATATAAATTGCCTTATGGTTATACCATTTATAGATGACTAAAATAACCTTTTTCTGTTTTCCTATTTCTCAAAATGATCTTATTGAAATTCAAGTAATTAGTTAGTATTAGTAAAGTCTAACCTTGTTAAAACACGAGTTTGCATTCTGTTCTTGCTTTCAGTATTGTGGGTGGAGAGAAATTCTTCCGACTGCTGCTTCTTAGGATAGCCGGTACATTATTAAAAATTAGTATACAAAGTAGAACAATGAATCTGGAAACTCTCATACAAAGGACCAAAGAGTAATGTGTTTGTGCAGACTCTCTCCAACACTACTATCTAGCACCATCCTACAATCTACACAAACTTGTATTTTAACATTGTTTTGGATTTTGAAATGTTTATGTTCATAACATTATGTTTCAGGTGTGATAATACATTGGATAACACATCTCCTATATCTTGGTTAATATTTCCTATATCTTATTTCTGATATAATAAAAAGGGCCTTAGATAAATTGTAGAAAAGAAACATCCTCAAATTTTATGTAATTCAATTAGTAGCATTAATGCCCCCGACACTTATGAAGTTATAATTCGATTTTCAGAAGGAACTATATCTTCGTGTTGCTCATTGTTAATTCTTTGTTTTTGCATAGATATATTTGTGAAGGTGACTAAATTGTCATTCCTTTGTTATATGCAGATACATACATGGAGAAACTGGGAAGAAGAAGCTCGTAGAGATCAGTATGATGCTTATGGTGGTAAGTTTCGTTGTACTTTAGTTTGTTGTACTAAAATGAAAATCTCCGTCAGATCTTTAGAAATATAAAAGCTTTAGTTTCTCCTCACTCATTTTCCGACTTGTACAAGGTTTTAAGTCCATATACTGCAATTCCCTGGGCTCTGTTTCTGAAGATATTCTTTGACACAAATTAGTTACTCGATTTTGTTCTTCTTTAGTTTATTGTAGCTGATTGGTTGCTCTAATTAATATAAATTGTCAAATTGATTCTTCTTAACAGAAATTTGATATATTTAAAGATTTAGCAACATTTTGACCTTTCCATTTATCTATCTCGAATCATCAATAGTTTTTAATTTTGTCTTTCAGCGGAAATAACTAGAGCATTGACAATGAGAAGGCAGTCAAGCTTTATGAAGTTCCACTCATCAAATTCTTGGAGCAGAAATAGCTTTGTCATTTGGGTGGTAAGTTCCTTAAATCCAAAATTTTGTATGAACTTTTAATACACTAGGAAAAGCATACAAGGATCTCTAGCAACATAAGACTCCTTATCAAAGGTAACACCTAACTCCAGTTTATGGATGATAGGTGTAAATGTTCTTTGCCCAAATGATCTTATAGACCCTAGGAATGTATCTTACTTGCTTCTTTTATTAATATCATCCCATCACATTATGCAGACTTGTTTCTTTCGTCAATTCGGAAAGTCTGTCGTACGGGCTGACTACCTTACTCTTCGTCGGGGTTTTATCTTGGTACGCTGGAAGTTTTAGAGACATTTTTATATTGATATATTGTTCATTAGTGATGTTGGCTTCTTGAGGTTAAAATCAACAATTGCTTTTGCTTGAAGTGCTTTATTATTTGTACTAAGTTAGAAGATGGTTGGTTCAAGATTTAGGAGAAATGTTTTTACTTGGTTAATTCAGGAAAAAAAACATCTCCTTTTCACTAGCATACGGCGGAAAACCTGCTTTTCAACTTGAATCTATTGATGCCCATCAGCACTTTGCTTTTCCTTCTTAATTTTGAAGAGCAATAATAGATGTACTATGTTCATCAGCATAGTTAATTTCCTTATACTATATAATCTGCTAACGACTTTTGTTTTAACATATACGTAATTGTCCTCGTTACCATGGCATCATAAGGAAATTCTACTTTTGTTTCCTCATTGGCTTACCATATCTCTCATGTATGTTTTGACAGAACCACAATCTGACACCAAGATATGATTTTCATAGTTACATGATACGCTCGATGGAAGAAGAGTTTAAAAGGATTGTTGGCGTAAGGTCAGATGAATGTTTGGATGAATTTTTTTTTGGTCTTGTAATTTCATTGAGCAGTGTTAGATTATATATTGGCCATGATGTTCCAACTAAATACAAAACTCTACTAAATTGTTGATGAAAACTTATATAGCTAATGGTATTGTTGCCCTAAAGATCAATGTATCCCCCCTAATTATCCTCATCATTGCTCAAGATTCTAACTTTAAAAAAAAAATTTATTTGAGGACGAGGATGAAGAATGAAGTGGGGGAAGTGAGGGGAATGTATAGAGTGATCGAATTTGGGGTCTTGTTAGAATAGACCATGCTTGGCTCTGACCAATGATGGTTCGACACAACTCAACTTCCTGTTGTGTTTGGCTTGCCTCAGCCTGTTTGACAATCCTACATTTGGATTGGGATATTGACTACATATAAGTCGACCATGATCTCGAACTTGACGATGTGCGATTGTCCCATATTTAGCCTTGTAAGTTGTACCTCACTCGAACAATTGCAGGTCCCCTACCTCAATTAATGCATCTAGGTGCCTAGCTTAGGGAGTGTGGCAAGCAAAATTCATGTCCCTCGCCGGGCAAATCACATGGCAGCATGTAGATCAGCTGCATCATGCAAAATCAACATTGTTCTCCCTAGCTCAAACCACATCTCAACCTCAAAGTGAGCTTAACTCAGAGCCCACTCAGGACTCAAACCTGCGAAACAAATGGTTGGTCGTGTGGAACCAAAGGAGCTGCTTCATGACCATCACTAGTTAGCCCTTTACCTTGACGAATCAGAGGATTCACGCGTCACTTGGTACATCTCTTCATTGCCTAGACTAGTACTCAACGCATCATACGACAATGATGGAGACCTGAATGATCTCGACTTGAATTAAGAACTGCAACTCAGGCAAAACCATTTCAACCTTCTCTACACATCTCTCATGCATGAAGCATCGCCAAATGAAATTTCAATGTCAAATATCAATTGAATATCGCTAGGTTCTCTCATAGCAACTGACAGGCTCTAATTTTCAACTCTTGCAGTGCACAATTGTGGGGTTTTGTCGTTGCCTTTATGCTGTTCAACATCAAGGGTTGACTCCTGTACACTCATGATGCTACCTCATTTTGATTCATGATGTTATATTCTTCTCTTAAGTACTTGTGTCATCTTAAAATTTTTGGTCTTACAGGATCTAATCTTTATTTCTGGATAGCTATTATTCCTGTTACGGTAGATTCTCCACTTTATCGTCTGTGTTATCAGTGTTCACCGAGTTAAAGAACGGATGGGATACTTACAATTTCTTTGTCTGCTTATGAAGCTTGTCCTCTCGGTGGGTGCAAAGTTGCAGCATGTTATTGCAACTCTAGCACTGGAAAGTACTGGCTTAAGTGGATTTGGCGCAAGATTAAAACCTCGCGACGATCTATTTTGGTTCAAGAAACCAGAGCTTTTATTATCCTTGATCCATTTCATTCTTTTCCAGGTTTGTCTCTATTCTTGATTTGCTAAGTGTTTTCTCATCCTCGGCGGTTTGTTTTCGTCGTGATAAAACGGTGAGCGTTTTCATCGTCTGCAGAACGCCTTTGAGCTCGCTTCGTTCTTCTGGTTCTGGGTAAGAAAAAAGACTGACTATTTTTTTGAGTTTCAAGTCGATGAAGTAGGAAATACAACTCGTACATTTTGGCTGTGACTTCCAGTGGCAGTTTGGATACGACTCGTGCTTCATCAAGAACCACTTTGTGGTGTATTGCCGCCTTATCTTGGGGTAACTAACTAACTATCCGACAATGAACTGAATCAGTTTGGTAATAAGGTCTTAGAGGATGAGTTCTGTTAGAACCACGAATCTTCGATGTTCTGATTCTGTATTTTCTATTATCATTCTCAGACTTGCCGGTCAGTTCCTCTGCAGTTACAGCACATTGCCCTTGTACGCGCTCGTTACACAGGTATCGGAGAATGTCATGGCTAGAATTTTATTTTTCGATATGCCAAGAAGAAAATTTTGAGGGTAGTTCATAAAGATGAGACCTCCAATGATTTGAAACATTCCATTTGCTTGACTAACGTCTAGATGGGATCCAACTACAAAGCTGCACTTCTTCCGCAAAGTATCAGGGACACGATCCACGGGTGGGGGAAAGCAGCAAGGAAGAGGAGAAAGCATCGGCGCGGAATCGATGAGTCCACAATCCACACGGAGACGAGCACCGTTTGCTCCATTGAAGAAGATGAAGAGTTTTTCGAGGACCCAAATCCATACATGCAACTGGAGTTGCAGCCGCCTTCAATTCCTCCGACCGCCAGTTCGACTGTCGAACACCACAACGCAGCTGGCTATGGGAATTCCAGCTACAGCAATGCCCATCTACCTCTCCTCCATTCCATATCTGTCCCTTCTTCCCCAGCTCTCTCAGAGAGAGGAAATGGGATATCAAGATGTGCTTCTATGCCGATATGGAGAGCACCCAGAGATGCTTAAAGAGTCGCGGTAAATAAGAGAGAAGGAGAAAGAGCGAATGTATATGCTGTTAACTTAGGTGGTTCTTCTTTGAAACTGTTGTCTTTCAGTTGTGTTTAAGCACTAGTGGTACAATTGACCAAACTTGCGAAAAATGATCAGAAGTTTGATTGCAGTGCTTGAGATCATCCTCTTCTATTGTGGAGTAGAATGGACAAGATGTCAAGGTTGGGTCGTTGGCTTGTTAATTTGAAGGTATAGTGTTTGTTAGAACTTAATAAGTGCTAGGAAGGGCAAGACAGTTCGGTGCATGAAATTCTCGTCAACGTGGGAACATGGAGGAGGATCTGATCACATCAGTCTTATTTTACATTGTAAGATGTTATTTTTTGTGATTCAAATCCGTGAGCATCAGGTCATACGATAGTAGTTTTATCATTGTGCTAAAGTTCCTTTTTGTTAGAGATAATAATTGAATCATCCAAGATCAATCACAATCATAATCAAATCAGGAGAATTATATTAGAGTTAATAATTCAATCCTTTAAGATTAATCACAATCGTAAACAGATTTGGAGAATCAAATTATCTCTATAAAATCAGTCAAACATTAATATTTGATTGTATCCCTATAAATATGTGATTAATATAGCTGTGTATAAATGAAATTGTAACCTATACAATTGATATAGTAAATACAGTATGAAATTCTTCTCCCTCCTTATTTTCTTTAACTCCAACTCTTTCCAACTTAAGAAGCGCTACGAATTAAAAATATATATTCTTTGATTTTAGATTTGATCGATTGTCCAAATAAAGTCAGACCCTATGCAAAATACCTGGTAGCTTTACTATGG
>JBBPFQ010000069.1:3073386-3085354 GCA_037974815.1 Kaempferia elegans
TTGATTCTTCAAATTATTCTTTTTTTTTTTTGCATGAACTCTCTAATTTCTTCTTTAACTTACTCGGGACAGTTTGGACAAGCTTTCACATTTCTATTACCCAAACTAAATATAATTTGTGTCGATAAATTCCAACATTTGTTATTTTACCAAAAAAAATACAGCTGACGGTATTTGGATTTTTAGGATCTGAACATGTTGCATAATTCAAACTTCAAAGAAATATCCTTTCAAGTTGATGGAATTCTTGCATTTGACATGGTTAAAAATCAAGACCGCTGAAATCAATCAATCAATAAAACTAAATAAAACATGAAAAAAATTAATTATAAAGTGCAAATCTGATTTATATGAAGTAATTAAATGTATAAAAAAAATTTTGTTTTAAATATATTTTATTTATTTAAATCTAATTAATAAAATTTATCTGATTTTTTATTTTAAATATAATTTTTATGTATTTAAAATTTAAATCTGATTTATTTAAATTAATAAAAAAATTAATTTTATTTAATTTTAAATATATATTTTATATATTTAAATATGAATTAATAAAATTAATCTATTTTTTATATTTAAAATATATTTATTTGAATTAATAAAAAATTTTAAGATTTAAATATATTTTTTATATATTCAAATCTAAATTAATAAAATATATCTGATTTATTTATATTTAAAAAATATTTTTTAAAAATTTTAAATCTGATTTATATTAATTAATAAAATTTATTAGTTTTTTATTTTAAATATATTTTTTATCAATTTTAAATCTAATTTTAAATATATTTTTATATATTTTATTGGGATAGTTCAATTAGGTGGTATAAAATCTTATTTGAAATACCTGTTTAAGTTAGGAATTGTTTAATTTAATTAAATCATTAAAAAAAATCGCGATCACCGCGACGCCACGGAAGCGCCGCCAGATGCTTCCTCCGCCAACGGAGGCATCCGACAACGTTTCTGGCGGTGTCGAAAGCATTACGATGCGTCTGGAGTCGCCGAAACATCACAGGATACTCATGGGATGTCGTAAACGTTAGAAAAATTAAGTCAAACACAGAAATTAAAACAAAAGAATCACTTACCTCTCAAAAAGGCGAGCAATCGAAGACACAGTAGCGGCGAAAAATTAGAAAAGCAACAGCAAGAGGAAGACAAAGAGGCAATTTAAAATAGGCAAAATTTTAAAGAGGTTTAAGCCTTTAGGGCTTTAAAGTTTTAACTAGTTTGAACTTATAAAAAAAACAGAAGTGGAAAGTTCTACGCTTCGCGCAAAAGTGAACGCTTCCTAGACTTACTGCGCTTCCAAGTTCGCAAAGGCGTGAAGCTTGCATATCACGCTTAAATGAGCTAAGTGATCGCTTTTTACAACTATGATTCGAAGGAGTAAGCTTTAAACTTTAAGTCTTTAAGTTTTATATTCATGTTACTAACTATAATATTTACTCTCTTTTTTTTCTTTTTTTTTATAGATTCATACAAAGAAAAGAAATAGGTTGGATGTCAACAGATTGAATAATCCAATATTTGTCCAATTTAATGCTAAATTGTTGAACAAACAAAAAAGAAAGGAATGTCGTTGTCGTTCTTAGTAAAAGATGCTTCAAATGCACAAGGTTGGATTGTGAATGGTGGAGAAGATGATGAAGTTGAACTAGGTTTTGGGCTCACATGACAAATGCTTGACGAAGCAAGTGGAGCAAATGAAAATCTACAATCCGGAGAAACTCTAGAGTGAGAGAACTTCACGAGGATGATTTTGTATCCGAAGAAGAGGATCACAATGATAATATTGAGTTTGTGTCAGATGAAGAACAAGTTGTTGAAAATTATGGAGAAGAATAAGTATAATAAATTTGATGTTGAGTTTGTGTCCAATGATATTGAGTTTATGTCCAATGATATTTTATTAGTTGTGTAATTTTGAACTCATTTTAAATTTGATGTTATTGTGTTGGAGTGTTAATATATGAGTTATTATGTAAAGTATTTTCATACTAAGGGATCCGCGTAGCGGCGCCTAGTCCCCGCCTAGGTAGCCTAGCGCTAGGCGCCGGTCCGGCGCTCGACTAGTGCCTAGCGAAATTTAGAACCTTGTGATTAACCTCCCAAAGTGGTCAACTACTGACCACATTTGAATTAGTTTGTACAGTTAAAAATTTTATATACTAATTTATTTATTTTATATATTTTTGGTTTTATTGTAATATTTGTATTGGACAGGATCCCACGGTACTGCAAAGTCAAGAATTTATTTTTCCCAAAATAGTGAAACTACTTGAAAAATTAACAAAAGACATATCTTACCCGAGTTTCACCCTCAACGATTGGTGGAGAATATTCAGGATCAGTTGGTTCAGCAAACTTGCTAACAAATTGTGCCATCCCTTCAGGAATAAAAAGGAACATTATTTTCAGTGAAATTTATTATTTAAAACCATGCCATGAGCTAACCATAACTAATAAAATACAATGCCTGTGTAGGGAGGGCATCTCCTTTTCTCTGGTGGAGGTTTATACTCCAACGGAGGGCGTGGCTCAAAAAGCTTCAATAGATTAGCAGTAAGACCAGTTGAATGACTTTGCCCAATCTGTATAGAGGCAAAGGTATAATTCTACATATGAAGAATGTACACAGAAATAAAAGAAATCCTCCATAAAAAAAAAACACATTCCTGTAACTGTACATCAGTCATCAAAACAGCATGAAGGGAAAACTGACATAGCATCTTGATCGGAAGACCCAACGAATAGGAGTGTGAAAATATCCATTTACTATTACCAATCATCAATCAGATGATCATGAACAGCTAAACAAACAGTATTGTTCATTACTTCGAGGCAAAAATACCTACCTCATGCAAATTTACTTAGAATGGGTGGTTAAAAACCACATTTATGCTATGTGAACACCCTTAGGCCACATGACTAACATAAATAAATGCAATTACGATTTAGACAAGAATCATTTTTACATTAATCAGAACATGATCAGTGTACATAATTTTGCAAAAGGAAATTCATTTTTCCTGTTTCACATAAGAGCAAATTTATTGTTGTATTGACATTATTCAAAAGGTGGTCCTAATAGAGATTTAGCTGACCCACCTAGTGGGATAAGGCTTCGTCATCATTGTTGTTGTTTGGTCCTAATAGAGATTTGAAGAGTACAATTTTAGCATATTTCTTTCCTCTCGATATGAAGTTTCTTCTTCTTGTGTACGCCAAGGCTGAACCCTATTGATTTTTCTATGTTGGATCTAAACCTCCTAACAAATTATACAGAAGATCCACCCTCGAAATATCATGTATAAAAAATGAGATCTATACACGAAGAAATAGCTAGTACTCGAAATCGAAAAAGGATAAACCAAACCCTAAAGGCATCGTGAACGGTCAACCCAAAACGACCAAATCAAAATAAGTGCAAGATCGATCAAAGTAAAACTTCAGGGAAGAAGGTATTCAAAATTACAAGCTTCATCTGGAGAACATTGGCTCGATTCTGAGCTTTGGTGCGGGCCTGGGGATTGTTGCGATTCAGGGCGTCGTTGTAGTCCCCCATCCTCCCCAAGTACGAAAACCAGCCTGCAACGAAGAGAATCGATCGCTTTGCTCCGGAAGACGGAGGGAAAAGAAGACGACGTCAAGCGTCCTCCCTCACCGAGCGGCCCTTCGCTCTACTCGCGGCGTGTGAGGGTTTGTAGGAAGAGTAAACGTTAGGGTTGGGTTTTCCAGCGTGTTTTTCCTAATTAATACCTACAAAAATTGATGAATCAGAATAGACAATTGGTCCGGCCCAAAGAAAATTTCCACCGGCTAACCGTTCCTAAAGTTTTCAATCTTATAAAATTACAAGGAGTTTCATTAGTGATTCAGTGATAGCAACGGATTATATTTAAATAGGATTTTATATCTAAGATATATCTAAGATTAAGATATCTTTTATATTAATAATTCTTCTACTTTATATTAAATTATCTTCATTCAATAAAAACATATTAAAATTAAAATTATATTTTTTTTTTAAATAAAAATATAATTAAAAAATAGATTAAATATCCATGTAAATATTTAGTGAGTTTTGAGGTAAAAAAATTTTAGATATATATATGGTAAATCTTAGCTTGTACATCCACACTGAGCAACTAATGGGTGATCATCACAGAAGGGATATTTCATGCACTAGAAGACACCTTTCATATAGAAGATCGCCCAATATGGATATACAAGTTAAAACGATATATACACATCATTTAACGGAATATTCGAATTAGATATTATATATGGATAGTCCTTTCATAACCTTCTCTATTAGGATCGGATATAGAACCCTCTATATATTAAGTTCAGATAAAATTATCATCCCAAAGTTTCATTATAAAACATCAATAATAATAAAGTTTTTTTACTAATTTTTATCATTATTTCTATCATGTTTTCCTATGATATATTCTATAAAAAATTATTTGAATGTCATGAAAAGTTGTTAGTTAACTGAATAATAATATCTGGTTCGTTTATCAACGTATAATGGGTAAACAAGTATTAAATAGAATTTATGGCATACCAGGTGTTATATGATTTTTTTTAATCCGATTATTCAGATGTTTATAGATCCGATTTTTGGAATAGCCAATCTCCTTTAAAAAAAACCGCTATAAAATCTGCCATTAACTTAGCTATATTTCGAAGAGTACTATATATACTATGTGAATCCGTCAAACGTTGCCCGTTTTAATTAAGATTATTGTTAGTTTTATAATAAAATATAAATAGATAAATTATGGGGATATTTTTCGCTACCAAAGTAGCCCTTTGCGTAGAGGAAATCAAACTATTATGAGATACTTCTACATCCATTAGAAATTGACCTCAACTATTATTTTTTAAATTTAAGTATTTAATTTTTCAAACTACTAATTCTGAAGGTGTTTATAAATAATTTTACTGACCAATAGGATAAATCGAAAAGTACTATCGAAGTATTATCCAAGCGATAAACATTCTTACAGTTATCATCCACTAAAAGAATATTTCTACCATGTGCCGCAATTGTACTTCGATCTTGATATACTTGACTAATAGCTTGATGACTCTAGTCGCTTCACCATTGCTTCAGAGCTACCCTCAAGTGTTACTTTAATGGAAGATTTGATATCTAAAGTTGGATTTGTTCACTAAAAAAAAATTAAAATATTTTCTCTATCTCGAAATTGGGTTTTTTTTTAATATTTTCTCTATATCGAAATTGGGTGAGTCGGTAACTTAGGTGTGAACTAACCCATTAATCTTACTATATTATTATGAATCTGGCCTCAATACTAACTAATTTCTAATTAATGTGGTGAAGTCTATAATGAAATTATGTTAATATCCCTCAACTGCGTGTATTATTGAAAATTATTCTCATTAATCAATTATTAATTAGAGTTCGAAACTCATTTGCAGTGCATTATTGGAAAATTTTCTTATTACAATACATGATATATAGTTCGAGACTCAGGTGCGGCGTATTATTGAAAATTTTTCTCATTAATAAATATTGCATTACTATGGTCTCTTTAGTCTCACATCTTAAAATTAACACCACAAGTAGAGAAGTTTCTATAAATACCTTAGGTTGGTAACATTAGAAAACTCACATTTCTGATCAGCCTTTTGGCCAAGATTAAGTGTGGTATCAGTTCTTATCAGATTAATTTATCATATTTAGCTGATCTTTACTAAATATAATTTATCATATTAATGTATTATATTGCACATGCAATGTGTGCACATAATAACTAGTACATTATAATCCATTAACCTAACGAGTCAAATCCAGCTTAAGATTTTTATTCCTCAGAGCTACCCCCAAGTATTACTTTCATGGAAGATTTTATATCTAAAGTTGGATTTGTTCACTAAAAAATATTTTAAAATATTTTCTCCATCTCGAAATTGGGTGAGTCACTAACTTAGGTGTGGACTAATCCGTTAATGCATTATAATCCGTTAACCTAACTAGTCTATCCAACTTAGGATTATTATTATTATTATTATTATTATTATTATTATTATATATTATTATTATTATTATTATTATTATTATTATTTTCTACCTAGGATTTGTTGTCTTCTTCAATTAGCACCTCCTACTAGTGTAAAATTTAAAATATAAAGATTTATTTTATTAATGTAAAAATATTTATTGAAATTTTAATGTACCTTATTTTTTAGAAAATCAACTAATCATATCCTATTATATTAAATATTATTTTTCCCTTAAATAGGACATGAAATCATAAAATATTGAGTTGCTGAGCTGTCCATCATGAATACTTCTCAATTTATCTCGGTAGACAGTGAAAAAACTTTTATAAAGTTAGATCGATCACCATGAATTCAGTGTTACCTGATTTAATATTTTTTATCTCAGATTTAATATTATACTTGGTTCAACAGTATATTATATATATATTGTTGGCATGGCTTGGCATAAACAAACTAATTTAACAAAATTTAACTCAAAATTCAATCAAACTTATTGAATGGTGGGAAGCAGTCCACCACCAACCCAAATTAGTTAACCTCTTAACAAATTTAGTTCATCTCTTTTTTTTTCTCCTTTTTTGCTCTTCGTTTTCTTGCCGTGTTGTTTGTCTTCCTCCTCGCCTTTAATTCATCTCACCTCCCAATATATTAGATCCTACATAGCTTTCTAAAGATAAGAGAGTGGTGCATGTTGCACCATCTCTTTTCCTCTCCCTTTTTCTTTAGTTTCAACAGAAATTCAATTGTGCAGGATAAAAACATTTTGTTGTAAGTTTCTAATTTCTTCCATTCTTCTTCATTCTTACCAAAATTTTCTTGCATTTTGAATATATACAATGAGCTATGCTGGATATATGCATTTGAATCAAGCATGAAATTTTTTTGCAGGGATTCTTGACATACAAATCCAAATGAGAAGTTATAGAATAAAGGGCCGGCGGTGAAACTAATAGATTCTGAATTTCGAAAATCTTTGGAACAATGTCTTCAGCAGCCCAACTAGAGAAAAATTCAACTTCTTCGAGGAGTTTTTTATCCTTGTCTCCAAATGGTACTAGTTCTCCAATATTAATGTTACGATTAAAAGCGATCTCTCTTCAATTTCCCCATCACCAAGGTCGACCTCGTCGTCATTGTTTCATTTTACATCGATCAGGATTGGAGTACTCCAAGCATTCAACAACATCTTTAAAGTTATCGACAAACTCTAATCAAGTCGATCTGCCTAAGGCGAATTTGCCGATCGTCATAGGAGTCGTGGCAGCGGTTGGGCTATTTGCTGTGTTGTTGATCTTTGTGTGCGCTTGTTGCTGTGGCAAGAAGAAGAAGAAGAAGAGGCCTCACGATTCAATGAAATACTATGCCGATCCTTCATTCAAAGGTGATGTTATCAAATTTTCATCATAGCCAAATATTCTTATCTAATTAATTAATTTTAATTTGTCCTCAAACAAACAAATTCATGTGTGATTTGTAGACAGTGACTTTTACAGTGCGCCACCTCCAAAGTGGCACCAGGGAGACCATGCAGTTAAAGTCGGGCCGCTGCAGGGGGTGCCCAGTGGCATGACGAGGCACGATGATATGAGTGTAGGATTTACCACAGAAACCCACTGCCCGAAACCGTTGCCGCCTCCCTCCCCCATCGTCGCCCTTGCGGCTTTCAACAGTAGCACGTTCACGTTCGAGGAGCTCGTAGCGGCCACAAGTGGCTTTTCCCCTTCCAATCTGCTGGGGCAAGGAGGGTTTGGGTACGTCCACAAAGGAGTGCTGCCGAACGGGAAGGAGATTGCGGTGAAGCAGCTCAAGTCAGGGAGCGGACAAGGGGAGAGGGAGTTCCATGCCGAGGTCGACATCATTGGTCGGGTTCACCATCGCCACCTTGTGTCTCTAATTGGCTATTGCATCTCTGGTGCACAAAGGATGTTGGTCTATGAATTTGTTCCTAACAAGACCCTTGAATACCACCTCCATGGTAATTAAAGAGCAGTGAGTGTTATCACTTTTTCCTAGCTACTTTGATGCGTGATATGATCTACTTTATCGATCGTAGGGAAGGGACTCCCAGTGATGGATTGGTCGAGGAGACTGAAAATTGCGTTAGGATCAGCTAGAGGCCTTGCCTACTTGCATGAAGACTGTGAGTAAATAAAATTGTACGTGTTATTGTTCATTTTTGTAAGCTCTGAATAAATTATATATCGTCAATCGTCATGAAATGAAGGTCATCCTAAAATAATTCACCGGGATATCAAGTCTGCAAACATTCTTCTGGACCTCAAATTTGAAGCGATGGTATTATACTATTATGGAAGTTCTATATTTTTGTTGAAATTTGTTCTGTGATTACTAGTAAAACATTTGTTCAGGTGGCAGATTTTGGTTTGGCTAAGCTTTCATTAGACAATCACACTCATGTTTCGACCAGAGTAATGGGAACCTTTGGGTGAGAAATTGGATGTTTGCTGAATATTTAGATTGAAATATATTCTAACTAGTAGATATCTTCTTTGTTAATTTTTGAGAAATAATGATTGTTTTTTTCTTTCTTTCTTTCTTCCATGGCTAGGTATTTAGCTCCTGAATACGCATCCAGCGGAAAGCTAACAGAGAAATCTGATGTCTTCTCATATGGAGTAATGCTACTTGAGATAATAACAGGAAGAAGACCTTCCGACACTCATTCATTCATGGAAGATAGCTTTGTAGATTGGGTCAGTTTGCTATAGTTCTTAATAATATCATTGTGGCATATCCATTAATAATATCATTCGACTTGATTCAAATAGGCGAGGCCAACTTTGTCGCGAGCTTTGGCTGATGGAGATTATTATGAACTAGCCGATCCGCGTTTAAATGGAAAATATGATCTCGTGGAAATGGCACGCATGGTGGGATGTGCTGCCGCTGGCATTCGTCATTCAGCCAAGAAACGACCCAAAATGAGTCAGGTGCGATCGCTAGTGATTTCAGTATGCATTTCCAACTTTTACTTATGTCGGAAATAATTCACAGATTGTTAGAGCACTAGAAGGTGTTGTACCCCTTGAAGACTTGAATGAGGGAGTGAGACCGGGCGAAAGTATGCTCTTTAGCTCAGGCTCAGACTATGAAACTAGCTCATACAACTCGAGCATGAATCGCATTAGGAAAGTTGTACTAACTCCCGAGTACACTGATGAATACAATGAGCCAATTTCAAAGTATGAACCCACTCTTCCTTCTCCATCAAACAGCGATGGGTTCTTTGGAGATGAGTTGGATGATATTGGAAACCAAAGGCTTGGGCATCATTCACCATTATGAAGATGCATTTTTGGAATATAATTGAGTTCAGGTTCTCTCTTGAGGAGAATGTTTCCTCATACCCAATCTTTGATCAAGGCAAGTACATGTCATCGCTCCATCTCCAAGTTGATCCCTTTCTGTAATCTTTACCTGCAAAACACAAAACAAAGGGATTGGTGACTAGAGTTGTATTCTTCAATTGTTTTGTCTAGTGCTACACTAAGAGTAACTATTTGCCTCGTGCTAGATTATTCAAATGTGGACATCAAAATGTAGGATGCATTGTTTTTTGCTTGCATTGTTATGAATCAGATTATCAGAGGAACTAGTATGCTATTTTTGAACATAATCTCGTCTCCATGTATTGTAATACTCTTTCATGTGAATATAGATAGAATTTTGTAATGTAATACACAATCTCTAAGTAAAACATAATATCCTTGTGTGAATGTCATGTCACAATGTAGAACTCTATGCTCTTATGTGTTTACTCACTACACTAACTATATTCTAGGTAGCCTCATAAACTAGCGATTGTAAACTTGCAAGGAAGTGGCACGGCACACATGTTTGCTCAAGCAAATGCATGGTTACGAACACTATGTAACAATATCTCTGTGTAGCACACCCAAACTTGAGTGAATGTCAGCAACATGACCAAGGGCTAAAAGCCCACATCTGAGAGACAAATGCGCAAAGTTCACTTGGTCGTAGGATAGCAAGCAAGCCTATCAGTAAGGGGAAAAAGAAAGAAAGAAAGGAAAATAGAAAATGTGCATTAAAGAATATCCATTAATGATGTTGTGTCTGTTATCTGGATGACACCCAGACCCATCAGTGTCAGCTCATTTAAAAGGCCCTCCTTTTCAGAAGAAAACGTACTCCACAATTTTAATGCATGAAAAAGAGCTGCCAACTAGCCAGCAAATACAACCCAATCCAATTAACAAGAGCAATTCAGAAAGAAAACACTAGACATTTTTTATTTTTCTTTCTTTCAGCTTTCAACTTCAATTACTTCTCAGTTAGAATTGCCAAAACATTTACGCATTGCTTAACTGATGTTTCCAACTTATCAGAATCAATGCATCGATCTGCATTAAAAAAAACAAAAACTGGAGTTTCCATGAATCAGATCATGTGTTAAATATTTAAGTCCTGATCTGCTTGAAGACAACATCGGTCCTGCACGTCAATATTTTTATTATGGACTGTGTTTGTAGGATTTGATATTTGGTTGTGCTTTATTTACTCTAGTATTAGTCCCTGATTGGGCTAATTTGCAACATATCGATAGGAATAAGGACAATTTTCCTGAGACTAAGAATAAATTATGAAAAAATATGGAACCAATCAAATAAATGCATTAAAGAAAAATTTGGGAGGGAGATGAATTGATTAGCAAAACAAACATCTACAAATCAACAAAAAATACAAGGTAAAATGGAAATATTTTTTTTTAAATAAATTTTTTAACTTTTTAAAACGAAACAGAGAAAAATTTATATGCAATAGCCCTTCATCGTATGGATTTGTAATAATAGCAAACTAGAGGGTGCTAAGCGAAAAATTGAGGTCGATTAGTGTTCTCTTCGTCGGTGGTGGTGGTGGGTGGCGGCGGCGGCGGCGGCGGCGGCGGCGGCGGAGACAGCACCGATGCCGCAGCGAGACGCGCGTCGCAACGGGGGCACCGCGGGTTCCCCTTCGGTATCAGAACGTAGGAGAGGCAACCGGGGCACCCAACCACCACGAGGCTCCCTCTGGCGGCAACGAAGGCGGAGTCTCCGTCTCCTCCGTCCGCCACTAACCCCTCATCTCCTCTGTCCGCGCGACGCTTGATCGAGTCCGTGGTGACCGATGAGGATGACGACGAGGGAGAAGGAGAAGCCGAAGTCGAAGCAGAACCCCCTCCGCCGCCGACCCTCTGCCTCTCCGTCTCACGCTCCAGCGCCCGCTTCACCTTCTCGATGGTGCAAACGCTCTGACTCCGGGGGAGCGCCGCTTGCCTCAGGGCATCGTCATCAAGGGCCCGGTTGAGGTCCTGCGACGCGATCGCCCCATCGATCAACGAATACTCAAAAATGGGGAAAAAGAAGAAGAAGAAGAAAAAAATAATCGATTGATTGCGCACGCACCAAGGGAGGGAGATCGTCGTTGTCGGAAGAGATCTTGAGCGGTGGATCGAGGGCTTTGGATGAGCGATTGGGTCCGAGGAGATCGAGGGTGATGAGATCCCTCTTCTGCGCGATCGAGCTAACCACAATCTCCATTTCATTCAATCGAAGAAGAAGGAATAGATGAGAAACGAGAGCTCAGCGGAAACGCTTCCAATTTAATAGGATTTTTTTTTTTCAAGGCAAACTTTAGAGTTTATCAAGTAGACCCTTTATTTATTTATTTATTTTCATATTGCCCTTTCGCTTAACTTGTTCAGCTCAAATTTATGGCCGATATTAATCGACATTGGTTTAAATAAACATTTAATCTAATATTAGTCATTAAACACTTTTAATTATAAATATTAATGATTTTTTTAGTGTTTATTTTTTTTAAAAAAAAATTGGCAATAATTTTTTAAAAATTGAATAGTACTAAGTTAACATTAAATGAATACCTTTAAAATTGATAAAAAGTTGTG
>JBBPFQ010000069.1:3131807-3151523 GCA_037974815.1 Kaempferia elegans
ACAGAATCTGGACACTAAGAAGCCACCGAGATTTGAATTTCCGAGACTTGTAGGGAGGTTATTCTTACAAGTTCTTGATTGTATCAAGAGAGGATGTTTTGGTTGTTTGTGTTTGTGTGATTGAAGTTGTATCATTTACATTCATACATGTTTTTGTTTCATGTTGCATTTAGATCTGTCAACCTTTTATTGCATTGAATTTCATTGCCCAAAACCCCCAAATTCACTAACTCTCTTTAGTTTTAGTTTTGAATTTAGTTTCAATGTTAGTGGTTATTTGAATAAGTGTAGTATTTGGTTTGTTATTTCTGATTTCTTTAAGTTCTGCTCAAGTTCTGTTTAAGTTGTCTGATTAGTTTTAAAACTTAGATTTAGGATTTACCTAGCTTAGTTTAATTAGTTGCAATTTATTTGATAAGTAGAGTAAGTTCTTTTGCATGAGTTTAAAGTAGGTGTTGATTGTTGTTCCTTGGAGTTAACTTAGTTTGTTTCATGAAGTGTTAACTTAGGATTCAGATTAGTAATAGTTTTTGATTCTAATGCAATTTGAATTCTTGTTTGGTAGGTTATCCTCAATTCCATTAGTTTAGTTTAGTTGCATTTCTTGTAATTTAGGTTTAGTACCATTACTTGTAATTTTAGATTTAGGCTTTCATTTCTAGCACATTTAGGTTTAATTTCATGTCTTGTAATTTTTACATGTTGTAGTTTAAATTGTTTTTGATTTATTATAGAAAACCCCAAAACATCATTTTATACTATGAAAATACCAAAAAGACTTGTCTACATCTAAATCAAACATCCATTGACTAGTTCCTTGAGAGATTCGACCTGGGCCCCTATTCTACATTTATTTGCGTATTTTAGTTAAG
Organism: Kaempferia elegans; assembly: GCA_037974815.1. Classification (NCBI taxonomy): domain Eukaryota; kingdom Viridiplantae; phylum Streptophyta; class Magnoliopsida; order Zingiberales; family Zingiberaceae; genus Kaempferia; species Kaempferia elegans. Next base: position 3,132,680 of record JBBPFQ010000069.1, read on the forward strand.
GGGTTTTCAGTTTATTAATTTGATTGGCTTCGACGTGACACATGTAAAAAGCCAACATCAATATCTTTCTCTTATAAACCCATTATCTTTTCCGTGTGTTTTCAATCTGGGAATATGTTTGCAACCTTTCAACCTTAACAAATTATTTACCCAAGCATAATCAAGGATTTAATTAGAATGATAGGAATAGAGTTAACAAGGTAGATAACCCTAAGAAATCATGTACTAAGGAAACAACCTACCTTGCATAAGGAGAGGAAAGTGATTGAAAACCTAGGCATTAATCTCAATAAGGGGAGACATATGCTTCGGAAAGGTAGGTCTAAGAGTGTCTAAGACAGACATGTTGACTCTAGGGTTAGAACCCTAGAATTGAAAAATCAAGCCTTAAAGTCAAGGCTTGAGCAGTTAGAAAAAGTACTGGATAAGTTCATTATTAAACCTGGAGGACTTGACATATGTTTGGGTGGTCAAAGACCCAAAAATGATAAATATAGTCCCTCCATGATTAAGAAGAAATATGTTAAGGTGACATATGATTATGGTAAAAAGAAGTTAACAAAAGATAGATCTTCCAAGGTTAAAGGGAAGAAAAAGTTAACCAAAGACAAGGGAATGTCTAAGGTTAAGAAGGTTAAGTTTGTCGGTCAAATGTCACTCAAGGTGCATCATAGCGACCTATCCATAGTAGATGAGTCACCAAGGGAGGTGACTAAGATTAAGAGTTCTAAAGGAATCTCAAAGAGTCTTTGGAACCTATGGTAGATGGGTCATATAATGTGCTAAAGGGATTAGAGATGGACTTGTGTCTCTAATCTAGTTGGTTGGCATATATATGATGTATTTCATGCATAAAAATATGACATTGGGGTCATATTATATGAAAATTAGTTTTGGATGTATAGATATTATATAAACCAATGTTAGGGATGCATTATGGTTTAGTATGAGCAGATACATCAAGAGAAAATCAAAACTAAGACTTTAAGTCAAAGTTTTATTGAACCATTTAGATAGTTTTGGATTTTGTCAATCTTGGGATCCATGAAGAATATATTTTTAAATATATTTTTCAAGTAGACAGAGATAAAATATACCTCTCCATAAAATTTGAAAATTTTTGGAGGTCTATGGATTTATTGGTACATTTCTAAAAGTAAGTCAGAAATGTAGTTTGGAGCTGATAATAGGTGCCAATCGACTTCGTAAGATACCAGTCAACTAATAACAGTGTTTTTCAACACAAAATATTTCTATGAGTTGATTTCAATGAGAATAGTCAATTGGAGCCTATGGCAATCGACTGATATAGGCTGAAATTAGTTTTCAGCATTAGAAAATGACCAAAAGGATAGTGAACATGTATATAATCCTATGAGGGATTAATACATATTGATTATGGTCATTGTAGATCAAAAAGTCTAATAATTGAAATATTATTGAAGCTCTTTTTAATGTGTGACAAAGGAGGAGAAATGTTATGTTTAAGTGGGAAACTTACACACCCTTGCAAAAAATCTTAGTTCAAGGGGGAGCATAGATGAAGGGGGACCAATTGCTCACTTAGTCGAAAAGGGGGAGAAGAATACCTTTACGAGAAATCCTAGCTCAATGGGAAGCTTAGGTGAAGGGAGAGATTTGGATTAAGTTCCATGATATTATGAATGAATAGACTGCATAGTTTGTTTGAATACTATTACTATATTATTTTTCTAACTTAAATGGGTTGCCAAAAATTAAAAATAGGAAAATTGTTGGAGCAATCTATGTGTCCTAGATTTTAATGTTTGGACAAATGTTTGAGTTAGGTTTATTATTGTATTTGATGTGCTTGTGAGTGTGCATGTACAAGAAAGTCTAAGTATGATCTTGGCAAAGGGAAAAAGTCCAAGGGTGAGTCTTGGTAGTGTAAGTCCAAGGGAGAGCCTTAGTGGTGTAAACTCAAGTGTAACTTAGTAAGGATAAGGAACGAGACCGATGGAATCTCCTGATGTAAGACATGAAGGATGGGGAAGCATCTGAGGGATGTGAGGTCAATGGAGGAGGCTAGAAGGCTAGGTCAAAAATATGGAAGACCCGACAATGAGGACAAGGTTGATGAAAGCATCTAAAAGGAAAGGCGTGAAGGATGGGGAGACATCTAAGGGATGGAAGGATGAGGGAAGATAGTTTAAAAGCGAGGTCTAGTTGTGCGGGTGAGAACGAGTGCATGAGAGAAGTGTACTTGAGGTAAAATCCCTTGTAAGGTTTTTAACCAGTCGACTGAGGCATATCTCAGTTGACTGGTGGTTCAGTTGACTGTGGAATTAACTGGGGAGCGAATAAAACTTTCTATTCACCCGGCCCATAAAGGACAGTCGGTTGGCCAGTCGACTAGTGAGTGAGTAGTCAATTGATCCCTTTAGGATAGTTGACTGGTAATCTAGTCGTTGGGTTGTAACAGTCGATTTCCACAAGGGACCAGTTGACTGCTAAGTAGATCGGTCGACTGGTGGTGGGAAACGTACTTGAGTGTTTCCACCTGAGCTCTATTTAAAAGAGCTCGAGAACTCTGAGCAAGGTTGACAAATAGAGGTGGTTAACCCCTATTAGTAATCTTCCAAGTTTAAGAGTGATCCAAGCGCATCCGAGATGTTTCGGAAGGTTACGGCGAGATGATCCTTATCCAAGGTTTCGGAAGGTTGTGCACGATCCTGATCCTTATGGTCTAGATAATGACTTTTCAAGTTTGACCTTCAGTTGACCATCGCAACTCCCATGAGAGTCAAGGGAGACAATGCGACTAAAGGAAATAGGTGGCATGGGAGGAAACGTCCTCCCAAATGGCTCCTAAGTCCAACTTGGCAATGCCCCCTTGCGGACTGTTAATAGTCAAGGCACCGTTAGAGACAGTAAAAGAGGGTAGTCGGAGGGAAGGAGCTCAGAGGAGATATTCCCATGAGGGATGCTCTCGCTAGCCTCGGTAGCGTGTCGGGGATATTCCCTAATTTGGATGCTCCTATCACCCATAAGTTGTATAGAGTGAAAACTAGTAAGGGTTTACCCAAGAAGGTACCCTCACCGTCAAATGGTTTTGAGAATGTGCCCAATGAGATTGTTCTTAATCCCTTACTTCTGGAGTTCATGAGGACTTAGCCTTCCCAAGGATATACCCAACGGGTTGTTCTCAATCTTTCACCTTTATAGTTCACGAGGACTTAGAGTTGTTCCTAATCTATTGTCTTTAGCATCCATGAGGGCTTAGGAGGTCCGGGGATGTACCCAACGGGGTTATTCCCAATCTTTTGCTTTCAGAGTCCGTGAGGACTTAGATTTCCTAGAGATGTACCCAACGAATGGGGTGGTTCCCAATCTCTCACCTTTAAAGTCCTTGATGACTTAGGCTTTTCGAGAATGTATCTAACAGGATTGTTCCCAATCTTTCACATTCAGAATCTATGAGGACTTTAAACTGCACCTTCAGGGTCATGGGGACTCCCTTGACACCGACCGGGAGGCGCATCAAGATTAAATGGTCCTTTTAATCTCAAATCAACTCCTAACTACATTAATATCGTGATTTGAAGTTAATTTATATATTTAAAGGTGGGATGGTTTTGGACATACCTGCCCATCTTGTTTGTTTTTCTAATCATTGACCGATTACACACCGGTTTCACATGGCATTCAAGTACTTCCAATCATTCAATCAATCATCTCACCCACTCAGTTGTCTCTTTAATCCCTTTAGCATGCCCTGAGAACTCTATTTTTCATCAATTGTTCCTACTTTCCTGCTGGAATCTCTAGTTCTTGCTCTTCACTTGCCAATCATTCAGCTTGTTTTAATTCGAACAAGTAAGTTGGTTCGTATGTTCACAATCACAAATATTTCCCAGAAAAGTTTGTTCTATTTAATGCTCATTGTCTGCAGCATTATTTCTGATCTCTCTTGATCAGATTACAACAATTCAGTGGTAAAAGATGAAGCGAATGGTATCGAAAAAATCTCACTCTTGGTGGTGGGACAGCCATATCAGTCGCAGGAACTCAAAATGGCTCGAGGAAAATCTTCAGAGTAAGATCTTTACTTACTTTTTATTATATGATGAGAATTCTTCGACCAATTTGATCGTCCATCCATGCCTGCAGAGATGGATGGAAGTGTTAAACAAATGCTTAAACTGATCGAAGAGGAAGGGGAATCCTTTGCGAAGAAGGCCGAGATGTATTACCAAAGGCGTCCTGAGTTGATCTCCTTCGTTGAGGATTTCTACCGCATGTATCGTGCTCTAGCTGAGCGTTATGATCAAGTGACTGGAGATCTCCGCAAGAACATCGAATCCGAACTCAAATCTCAAGGTTCAGCAAGTGGAACAAGTTCAGACATGTCGAGGAAGGGGAGTGAGGGCTCAGATTCATCATCGTCTGAACCTGATTCAGAATCGGAGGTCGATGCCATCGATGTGAACACTGACAGAGTTCATGAACTGGAAACAGAACTTTCCGAGTTGAAGGAAAAACTCAAGGCAAAGGAGAAGAGTGACCATGACGCTGCTGAAATGGAGATTGTGAACCTTAAACAGAAGCTCGAGGAAGCTAACAATAATTTGCAAATGAAGGAGACTGAGCTCGGTTTGGCGGAGAAGAAGACTGTTGAATTGGAGGAGCAAGTCGAGTTCCTGAAGGAAAAGTTCTTGAAGGAGAAGTATAAGCTTGAAGAACAGATTCTCGAACTCGAAAATGCTAACATGGATAGAGTGAAGCACATTTCTGAGCTTGATGAGGGAATTGTTTCTTTAAAAGCAACAGTCGAGATGCTCACAGCTGACAAAGATGCTCTTACCGGTGAACTTAAATGCCGGCATGACAGAGTTATCGAAATGGAGCAGCAAGTTCATCAGCTTCAAGTGGAATATGCAAACTTGAACAGGGAGAAGGAAGAACTGAATGAAGAGGTGGACAGACAGAAGATTGTGATCTCTGATGTCGCCGAGCGGAAGAGGGAAGCAATTCGACAACTCTGTTTCTCGATTGAGCATTATCGCGACAACTATTGTCGTCTTCTTGGATTGCTCCAGAATCACAAGCGATCAGCTATAGTAGCAAAATGATCAGCTTTTCTCAGGTCGGGTTGAGAAAATCCTTTGTCTTGTGAGTTGTTATCTTCTTATATCCGGAGTATCTTTGTGTTGCTTCCAAATCTATTCTGAAGTTGTATCATATTGTGGTTAAATGGACCAGTTGGATGAGGATTTTGTATGTAAGAATATTGAGTTGATCCAAAAGCTTTGCCTCCTGTGTTTACATTGTAATCACTTTTTGATTACTCAAAAATCATATAAGAATAGATTTGATTGCCCAATTGATATGCTTGCGTGTCGAACATAGGCTTGCGCTAGGCTAGGCGCCAAATTTTGCCAAAGCCGCACCCGGCCTAAGCCTATTATGACTCAGTCTAAGCACAGCCAGACCCAATTGTCACTTCCACCTTTCAGCTTCTTATCGAACAAAAACCTTGCTCAGAAGAACTTCTCCACAAGTGAAAGACCACCACTGGAACACTGACCTACTGCGGCTTTCCAATTCATTCTGTATCAAAACAAGATGCAAACTCAGTGTTTGGTAACCATGCATCTAAGCACCAGATTACACGAGGTGATGAGAGACACACCCAATGAAGACTTCTGCACCAGATATCCAAAAACAATGGTAATGTAGAAGCAGATATCAAATGTAAGCAAAGTCACTGCATGTAGGCCAAATCAGCATGATGAAGGTGCTTTAACACAGTAAACTGAAGATTGCAAGATGTGTTCTAGCATCTAGAGTTACAACATATTGTATAAAATCAAATACATCAAATGATTAACAGGACCTTGAAATATGATCTCAAATTGATATTAGATATTATGATAGAGTCAGCATAATTAGCATTCTTGTATGACACTGGAAGTAGCAAGTGTATGGTAGGATTAGAACAAATGCAGAGCATCCCTATATACACAATTCAACTTCACAATATCTCAATTTAAAAAAAAATTGTAATTGTCAGTTGTCTGGGAGAGGATGAATATGAATACAGCCAAAAACCATATACTTCTACTGTCAGCAAAGAATGTTACAACCGTGCAGGAAAGCAAGCCCTTAAATGGAGCTAGACAGCTGGTAAAAAATATAGGCCAAAAATCTTAACCATCAAAATTCTATGACCCTGACGAGCTCCGATCAATTCTTTGAGCACCTAATTTTGCTGTAGCTGGTTTGGTGCCTCTACCTCTGCCCAGAGACAAAGGTTTCGCTCTGGTAGTCGGAGGTGGAGCAGCAATAGCTGCCCATGGATCACTGTCATCTAAAGAAGCTGTCGTCTTCTTATTTAGGGGTTTTGAAGTTGATTTTGGTGGTGCCACTGCAATGGAACCCCACAAATTGTCATCCTGTTGTGCAGCTGGTTTTGTATTTAGAGAATTTGATGCAGTTCTTGGTTCTGGGACTGCATCAGCGCCCCATAGATCATCATCTGCTTCTTTTGATGATTTACTTGCAACTTTGGGTGGCAAGGAACTAGTACCTGAAAACAAAGTAAAATAAACAAAGCTCTCCCACATGTCAACTGAAACGATTGCAAAAAATTGAAAGTGCGGTCAAAAAACAAGGAAAAAAGTAATACAATTATCACAGGATTTAAATAGATATACAAATTTAGCCATCATAATTCAGCAATCTTTTCTCTGCCAGTCGGGTCGCCAAGCCAGATGATTTGCATCCACTACATTCCAGTCACTATCATTGAATGGTACAGGAAATCAAGGATCCTTTTACTTTGGGAAAAAAATGGAAAAAAGAAAAAATGGGATTTTTTTTTTTTTTTTTGCTGTAGTTGCAAGAGGGGAGAAAAGGAAGAATAGAAAGAATGAAATTCTTCCCTTGTATTAGTCTGAACCTAAAGAAGAGAAGAAAAGTATGCAACCTTTTGACATTTGCTGACTGAATTATGACTGGTTGCCAAAATCAGTTAGCAAATGATCCTTTTACTTTGAGAGAAAAGTGAGAGAAGGAAAAAAAAATGGGGAAAAAAATTGAACAGATGTTATTCTGTGTTATAGTTAGAAGGAAAGAAAAAGGAGAATGAAAATTCTTCCCTTAAATTCATCATGAACCCAAAGAAGAGAAGGTGAAAAAAAATGCAACCTTTTGATATTTACTAACTGATTCATGACTGCTTTGAAAATTCACTAAGCAATTTGATCTATTGACCACAACAGACAGGTATGAAAGTAAAACAATCTAATGAAAGCATCAGCATTGCAAGAAGTTTGGCCAGAGCTGAATCATCTGCAAGTCATGCAAATCATGGTCACTTTGAAATTCTACAAAATCAACTTGAGAGATTTAACCACTACAACAACAACCAAACTTTTATCCCACTAAGTGAGAGTTGATTATATGGATCCTCCTACGTCATTGAGCTCAATCCCCTACTATATCCTTTATATTTAAATAAAACTTTATCATATATTATCAGCTGAATGTAAAATGGGATCTTTTTCCACTCGATTTAACCAAAAAAATTCTGTAGACAATACTTACTCTGTGCCTTTTGATGCACCACTGGCCGTTGTTGAGCAGCTTGTATGCTTGCTAGTGAAGGAAGTTTCTTTTCCTCAAGCGGTTCAATGTCATCCCATCCTTCTTTGTCGTTATCATGGTCCTCATGAAGAAGCTCGCTATCAACTTCTCCCCAACCACCATCTGTTGATGTTGGAGATGAGGGTCTGGGTTGATCAGAGACATTTGCAAAAGAGCTCACATCTGCATACGCAAAACATAGGGGACACATTTCAGGTAATAATTTAAAATCAAGATGACACTACTTTTGTTTTAGCTATAAATAGGCCTAGCCTGCCATTATTCAGATATAGGTACGAGTGACAAAAGAATCTTTCTGCAGTAGAATAATTTTTATAGTCATATTTCCACAACTAATTGCTGTTTCAATCAGCACGCGCTTTCCCAGAGGTATACTGAAATATGAAATAGCATGACTCATAAACAGATATGAAGAACAACTTTTCTTTGAACAAGTCATTTGGATATGATCAGAGAGAGTACAGAATCAAACATAAAAAAAGTTAACTGGTGGATTATTAGTCCAGCAAATTTTGTTGTTCTATAATATAAGCCTCCATTTTAAAAAGCACAAAAACAACAAGACATGAAGTCTACATCTTGGACTGTGACTCCTAAAATAACACATACCACTTATACTAGATAGCACAGTGGTGGTGATAGAAATCAATCATGACAGTCACTGTTAATACTGATGGTGGTAAAAAAACATCCATCACAAGAGTCATCATCACTGTAACTTGTAACAAATTTCTCGGCTTTTGGTGTTTATTCAATTTTCTCAAGTACTTTATTATGTGATTGTGTTGGATCTCTCTCTTGAGTCCTGAGTAAGAGATAATGTTGAACCATCATGATTTGGTTGACTTTATGATCAGAGTGTTATATATTTAGGGGTATGCAAATGCATTGTGTTATTCGGATACGTTTTATCAAATAATCATGCATCGTGTCACTATTCTCAGACTGCAATGCATCCGTCACTTCTATACAATTATATCTTTGTATGGAGTTATTTGTTATTTATTGTTGAGTTCGTTATTTTACTTGTTTCCATTGACCTATGAACAAACCTGTTGTTCTGTGTATGTGTTGTGTGTGTTGTGGAACTGTTGAGATGGCCTCTCATATAGGGTAAAGCAGCTTCTAGGATGAGACAACCACTTTTTTTTTGTACTTTAGCATAGTCAAAAGGCTACAATGACATAATTTTAGTTGACTACTTGTGTAGTTATTATGTTGTGACTAGCTACGAATATGTATTTCATCCTTCTAAAGGACATGGCAAAAATTCAGGTTGCAAGAAAATTTTGCCAATTACTGAGAATTCTACCGTTGGCAATAGGGGTATGAGTGACCACCTCTTATGATTGAAAATAATAAATGATAAAACTCTTAGCCAACTATTATTCACTGACAAGACTCTTAGTCAACTATGATTGATAATGTATATGTTCCTCAAATTATTAAAAAAATTCCATAATAATGGTAATTACTTGGATTTCCATTTGATTCAAACCAAACTGATTGGATCAAATCAAAATTTTCTTTTGTTTATTTTTTTTAACATTGAAGAACCAAACTAAACCAACATGTAAACTGAATTGCAATTGAAACAAAATTATTGGTTTTGTTCAGTTGAACCAAATTTGCAATTAAATAGCATGTTTTTTATTTAAATATTGAATTATAACTTTTTATGAGCCAAAATTTTTATTTGAAAAACTAATATATTAAATTGAGTTGCCATATCGTGTCTTTTTCACACTAAAGTTTAAAAACCCTTGAGTTATTTGAAATAAGACTCCATGATAAATATTCTTTTATTATTTGGAAAACAAAATTTTGGTTTTCCAGTAGCATAACTAACACCAAAACAAATTTGAATATGCTTCAATTAATCCAACAGAAAAGTAAATGATTTGGTAAATAATAAAACCAAACCAAATTTTCTATTTGGTTCTGATCAGTTTCCAGTTTGAACGGCCTAAACATATATCCCTACAAATACTTCTATGTTTCAGAAATGTGTGTTGATGATCCGCTGATTATTTCTAACAAATTACAAAGAAATTAAAACAAGGTAAGCAATCATATAACCAAGGTAAAATAGATAATAGAAAAGTACCAGAGCTACTAGTTGAAGTTGCCAGAACTGGCACTGTACTAGCATTTCCTGATGTAAGGGAACCATGTTCAGATGCTTTTCCTTTTGATGTTAAGGAACTCATAGCCCATCTGCATAAGTTTGTTCAAATTATTGTCTCGGTAGAAGAATACATGAATATCAGCAATATATGCAGGTGCACATGTTACTTTATGCATGCCTCCTGATAATAGAAATTTTGATCATTTTACAAGCAATAATGAGATTCAGGACAAGGATGGTGGTAAGATTGCTCTGCATGATCATCAGGCAGATTTCACAGAATAGTATGATGCTTCTCCAATTATGTTGCATGGCAGTATAACAAAATGAGAAAAATGTATTTCAATCAGAAGGCAACTTCCAAATACCTCAAATCAATGAAAAATATGTAACCTTATAGCAAATCTTGTTCAAGCAATCAATTATTAATTTAATAAATAGACAAGAAAACAGTCATGATCTTAGAGAAAGTCTAGGACCAATAACTCACCCCAGTAAACTAGAATTGCTGCCCATTGAAGGTATTCCAGAAAGCCCACTCTCATTTGTATCCCCTGTGACAAGCTAAGAAAACAAAAGACAGCTTAAAGCTGAAGTTTAACATTAATACAAAGGACTAGGTTATCACTAAACATTAACTCATCATGCCTGCTGATGCATAAAAAAGTCCTACAATAGCAAATTACATGCAAGGAAATATGTAACTTTGGAAATAAATAGTAGGATGCAAAAAGTGAAAAGTGATCCATGCCATGATCCTCCCTCATGTAAGAAACACCCAATGCACATGGAAAACAGATCCATGTGCCAAGAATGTGCCTGTGACAGATACATAAATCATTACCAAGTACAAACCTAAACTAGATTTTATTTGTACATATCGTGTAGAAGAATTAAGAGAAAAGGATGTTCATGCAAGTGAGACAGTTTAGGAATTTATCAATCATTTTATGATTGCTGCTTATCATATTTTGACTGTAAAACTTGATCAACCCCATCATGCATTAACTGGACCGACTAGGTATGTTGTGGTTGTACGTTTGAAACATTTATTTTAAAGAGAAGGCCACCTAACATATGCAACAGATTCATGAAAACCAAAGGAAGTAAATTTTAAGAGCATTTTGTCCACCAGCACACACCTTTTCATGATGTTGTTTTGCAATAAGCATAAACTGATCAATAGCTTCAAATGCTTTTGTCCTCACCTCGCTGAAGCAAACCAAACAATTAAAGTGAAATTAATTTTTTAAGGTAATCAGATTTCATTCATAGAATTACAATTATGAAGAAAGGATCTTCTGTCTGTGTATTTTCCTGTTAAAAATCAGCTCTATTGAAGATGTTGTACAAAACAATTTCATCTAGTAATTTCATGTTTGTCAAGCCAATTTGAAACAAGAAATATACAGAGAGCAACAAGTAGCACAGTTGAATTAAAAAGAAATCAGTGCAAAATACAAATTCAAAACCTTGCAGGTCAAAAATGAAGAACAAGCTGTTTTAAGTGTCTTATAGTTTTTGTTATAAAAAGTAGTTAAGCTTTCATGTATATTCAGCAGTTGGTGAACATGTTGCATTAAAGGATTTTTGTTGTATGTAAAAATGACACTAAACAAAAAACATATCAATAATTGAAGCAGACTGAGGCATATCTTTTCCCCGAATATTAAAAGAATCAACCAGTGTTAATAGCAATATAGAAAGCTTCAAGATTAAATGAAAGAATTTTTTTTCCAACAACTATCCTCAACTTTTTAATCATGACTAGAATATACTTGTTGAGGTTGACCTAATGACCACATCCCATAAACTAGAACTTTTGAAAAGAAAAAAAAAAATCAATCTACATATTTATAGTCTCGAGCAGCTACCTAGGGGCCCTATTGATCAACAATTCCTAAAGAGGATACCCAAGTTGAGTTTTCCCCAAAAAAAAAAAGGCACCCTCCCCCACTTAATGGATGAAAATACCTTCAACTTCTTCCTCCTCTTACTGTTCCATCCTGCTCCTACCAATCCTCTTCTTCCTCCTTGCTCCTGCCACTCTTATCATCAATAATGTTCTTCGAACCATCATCAGTCTCTTTGCTACCAACACAGGATTTTGAGACGTAGAGGGAACCCAAGAGCTGGCAGGAGTTGAAGCAGTTGGGGATGAGTTGGAATGAAAGAAGACAAGGTGGCAATGGCAACAGCAGCAGCAACAGGAAGGAGGAAGAGGAAGAAGATGAGGGTAATTTTGTCCATTAGGATTTAGGGTTTAGGAGTCCTCATAGAATAAATTCTGTAGCCTCAATCTCCCTCATGTGGGAGGGAAAAGTAGACTTGAATGGATCAAGCTCAACAAGTAATAAATCAACTTAATTCCACATATACTAGGATTCACATACGGAACCTCTTGCTCAGATATAGCACTAAAATTGACTAGGTGACAACTCATCCAAAATCCTTTTTTATTAGGAACTTAATCAAATTTATACATTCTAAACAATACTAAGAAGCATTGAATATTACACATTTACACCCATAATGATTTAGCTAAATATAAAAGATGTACAATGAGTATAATGAGGGATCATATTAGCGGTTAAGGATCTGTAGTTGGAAGATGATGAGTCAGTTATATGCTTCATTTCTCAGGTATGGCTAATATAACTTTAAACTTATTTTCAGATCAACACACTGGCACATATTGTACTATTTTCATGCAATTTGCATTCTATCAATCTCAAGATATTGTTCTTTGCGAAACTTGAACAACAAGAATATATAATTATATGTGATTATCATCATTGGAGTTAGTACCAAAGTGACCAACGAACAAGTAAACAAACAAATGGAGTCCATGCGCATTGCAAGAGAACATGGAAATCAACTAGAAAAAGTGTTATTGAGCTCACCCATCTGGATCAATTGTCAGAACAACCAGATTAGGAAGGATCCGTGTGGCAATCTCTGTCATGTCATAGTATTGAACAGTCGCATTCAAAGCCATAATTCCTGTCACCAATAACCAAGTATAAGATTGTATATCAACAAATTACGGCTCTGTAACTTACAAATGCATCTATCTTATTAATATGGTAAAAACAGCTGTTGAATTCTAGAATAACTAAGACAAAATCATACTAAGATACAAAGACATAAACCTCTGTAAAAATTCACATGCCTGCAGCTCGAGCTGGAGAAAATGTATCCCTCAAAGCACGAACAGTAAATGCATTAATTAGCACTCTCTTTCTTGTCTGCATTAAGCATGACATTTTTTTAGTGTCTGTTGTTAACAAACCTATAAGCACATGAAATCACAAATAGTTGCTGCTATATAAATTTATTAGCATAAAAGTGATTCTAAAACTCTCAAGTAATTTTCATTTGAATAGATGCATTTTGTCATAATATTAAGTGACAACCAAACAAAACTGGTTAAAGCAAATAAAAAAGGTCAGCACAAACCGCATCATTTAGGTAGCTAGCAATATTTCCCAGCAGGATTGTAGTATTCGTTCGAATAGCAGGTTCTTCATCCACCTGCCAACAAGATTGTCATGTAAATCCAGATTATCAAGCAAAAAAATCTCCAAGTGAGCATGATTTGCCATGATGATATATGTCTCTACATCCTAAAAACAAATTCAAAGATACCTGTAATTTGGACAGATACTTCAACAAAGATCCTGACATAGTACGCTGAGACAACTGCAATGAGATTAATGATTTATAGGTTAGGAACAACAAACTCTCAAACAGATAGGACAAACATGAAACTGTCTCTATATTTTATGCAGCAAATTTTGTCAATAGAAAAATGAAACCATCATATGATAAAGTGAACAGTGATGAAAAAAAGTGTCCAATTTCTGATAGACATTTTATATAACACAGGGAGCAAGTGTGCCAAATTAATTTCTTTGGAGAGCATAAATTAGCAACCACGCACATGTAGGAGAAACATCAAGCCAGAAGCATATGTGCATGCATTAGAAGGTTAACTGGATTCAATTTTTGGTGCTTGACAAGGCACTCACACGATAGATAGACGAATAACTTAGGAAATATTACTATCACTTTCACTTTTTCATTTGTCTCATAGTCTGATCATCTCCAATCTTTATCCATACATCAGTAAGATACCAGCCTAAACAGAGCCCTCCTCGCTAAGATTATGCAGATCTAAATGATACCTACGTGAGTAGATTAAACTTAGGTGAGGTGTCAATCAACGTCAGCAGCATGCCAGACTGTGCCCCAAAAGATATTCACCAGTATGCTGACCATGAAAAATAATTATCATGAATAACAGTATGCCCTTATTAGGGGAGAGTTTTCATATCTGAGTCAAAATATTAGTTATGAAAGAAAAAGAATCTGAAGTAACAATAATAAGCACTACAAGGAAAACAACATATGAAACTATAGCATGCAAGAATATGATATTGTATGCAAGAATTTAGTAGATCCAACTTTCAGAGATTACAAAAACAAATTTTATGAGTTGAAGGATAACTTCCATCCACCTTTGGCGCTAAAACTAGCATGGACTTCAATGTCAATTCACGTAGGAATGCAGAAGTATCAGCAAAACCATTTGCAACATGAGGAAAAACCTATAAAGTACAACCACAATTAATTAGCATATACTGACAGTTTCGAACTGCTCTCCATTAGAAGAATTCAAAATTTTCTGTGATATGTAACATTGATATTGGAAACACACTTGCTCATCAACAATCTGTGAGGACAATGACTCTCCAAATTGATCTACGTGTTGCAGAAGTGCAACTCGAATGGCTCTATCATTTGAGGAGAACAACTTCACAATGGTTGGTAATACCTGCATAATATAGAAAATTAACAATCTATTTTAATTAGAGAATGATGGTGAAATCAAAGAAAATAAATTGGTATATTGACCTTAATATTGAACTCTTCAGCTGAAAGCCACGAACCCATTTCAGCAATGCAGTTAAGGCAGGAGCAGCAGCTGAACCAAATTCCAAGGCAGAAGACAACAACGGAAGCAACTACAGTTGACAATCAAAGGGCAAGGTTTACCTTTTGCATGCATCATAAGGTTAGTTAATATAAAATGAACAAATGAGGGTGCAGAATTCAGGAACCTTCTTCAACACAATCTGGCGAGGAAGCTGTTCAGCTAGGTTTGGAAGCTTACGGAAAAAAGAATCTTTCTCAACACTGTCTTTTAAGTTTAGAATCTCCATGAATTGAATAGTCTCCACCAACTTATTATGAAAATACTCTAACAAGTAATAATCATTGTCAGACTTTATTTCCTTTTCACTTTGAAAGAGAAAAGCCTTAAATTACATCTAACAGAGCTCATAATACAATAAATAAATGTAACAGATGCTACAAGTGAAGATTGTCGTTAGGAATAATAAAAATATAAAGGAGTATTCCTTAGGATGACAATAGTTAGTTTTTCCCTGCAGATCCCATGAAAGTTGCACAGTTTTCTAAAATGCTATTACCTCATTATTGATTTATTGGGGCTGATGATTGCAACTTCTGCAAATTATCCCCTGAAACAAATATGTATACAATCCAACTCCTTGCCTATGGCTTACATGACAACCTTATAAATCAAAAGATTTGTTTAGAAGACTTTGTTATCATGCCAAATTTAGGGAAGCAATCTCATCTAATTGATATGCACGTAAATGAAAATTTTGTCTGGCAGTAAATTCTTTATGGAAAAACATTACAAGAAAAAGAAGTTAAACTGAACATGACAAAGAATATTTCAAATAACATGAACATTATCAGTTAGCACGGTAGGAAATGTTACATAAAGTACATGTTATACTATCAAAAATGTCAAAAATTCTAGGCAAATTTGAATAAATTACAGCACAGGTGTGTCAGAGATGGAAGAATGACAGAATAATAAGAAAGAGGTCTAACCTGTAGTTATTCATATCTAGCAAATACAAAAACTATATATTGGTGATTCTATGTTCTTCAAGGAGAAGTAAAACTTAATCTCCCTAAAATGGAAACTTCTATTTAAGCACAGAATTTTAGATTATAGTAGATGTTAATCCTAAAAGACAAAGTCATAAAAACTAGAAAAGGAACTCACCACTGTTGTCAATAAGCTTTGATGGATTCAATCTGCGAGATGGTGTGGATTTCAAAAGCCTTTGGTAATCTGGAAGGAGAGACTTCACAACGAAAAAGAAAAATTAATGTCATAGTACTCTTTCAATAGTAGCTTAACATTTAAATATAAAGAACAACAAATAACCTTTTCTAGTTGTTTACTAAGCCTACATCCGTACAAAAATATAATAGATTGTAAGTAAAAGCCTCCATCCATACTTGTAGAGCTTTACCTTATTATTGTTAAAATACGAACAAGAATAATAAAATTGATCTTATTATTTCTTGATGTTCCTTGCCGTAAGGTAAGTACTATATATATAGCATACATTGGGTACTTGGTCAATTGACCAAGTAAGAGAATTATTCAGAGAAAATATTAAATTATTTTATTACAAGAAAATATTAAAATTATTCAAATAGAATAATTCTAATCCTAATTATTCGCTTTTAATTATGTCGTTTAAAGGGTTGGTTTAACTAATTGTCAAAAGTGATGCAAAGGGCACATCAAAGGTAATGGAATAGTCACAGGTTGTGGAATAAGGAGATTCTGAACTACATTACATTATCATATTAGTGTTTACTTATTTACTTATTTTTGTTACTGTTGCCTGTATCACATTTTAACATAGGCAAGTCATTCGATCCTGCACTAATGACATACCAGTTCAGTTTATCTTGTTCTCTTATGTTCATGCGGTAGTTTAGATTTGATAATTAGAATCTCAAAATAAGATGAATCATATGTTTAGCGATTCTAAAATAGAATCTAGTGAAAAGCTAAAATTATAATACAAGCAGTGCACTGTTAGAAACTTCACTGTTCCCATCAAATCCTAATAGCACATCAAAGGCATGTAGCTCCTTGTCTAACGTTGGAGTCGCCACAACACTATCCAAGTAGAAAGAGGCGGTGTCGGTGAGGAAGAGGCAACGAAGATGACGAAAACCCTAGGTGACATCAGAGAGAGGAGGTAGTGAAGATGAAAGAAACTTGAGGCGGCAACGAGGAGGAGGCGGAGATTTAGTCAGCGAGGAGAGCTGGCGAGGAGTACGGAGAGAGGAGGCAAGGAGGAGGCGGCAAGGATGAGGCGAAGAGTCTATCAGGCAGGAGGAGGCAACAAGGAGGCACCGGAGACTCGAGCAACCGACAAGGAGCAGACTTTTGAGGAGTTGAGCTGCGACGAGGGCAGAGATTCGCATGTGAACGGGAAGGCAGAGGGTCTCGCGGCGGTTTGGGAATGAAATAAAGCAAAAAAAGAAGATAAAATAAATTGAGGCGTGAATAAAAGAAAAAAAGGGAAAATAAAAGTAGCAATTTTTGTAATTTCATTTGCAGCGTACTATACGTTGCTGATAATACATGAATGTTTTAGATTATTTATTATTCATATCACGTGTTAATATGCATGTCATTAATAAAATTATTAACGACATGATTTTAATGTACGTCGTTAATACATTTTTTCCCCTAAGTTTATACTATTAACAACGCACATAAATATTCATGACATTAATAATACTATTAATGGCGTGCTTTTAATGTGCATTGTTAATAGCACGTTATGAAAAAGTAATTTTTTTGTAGTGTCACTATCAAACTCATGGGATACCCTTGTTTTTAAACTAAAATAATTATTAATGTCATATAGATTCCATTGGTATTCATGATTCATGAGTCTAAAGTTAATGTTACCACCATGATCGTAATCCGATGTAAAATGGGACTCTAAGTAGCTCAGAAATTCGAGCACTAGACGTGGGTAGGTTGGATGGTGACTATACATAAGATCATTCATGTCAAGGTTACTAATCAACCAATTCACATCATCCTTAATACCCAAAGTTTCAATAGTAGATGAATTAAGGTATCTAGTACAAATAATTCGTCTAGAAACAAGCATGTCAAAATGAGCCTTTTGATTTTCATTACAAAAATAATGCCGAAATCATTGTTATTAACTTCGTGGTGTGCCGCCCATTTTCCTTTTCCTTTGCTTGTTGACGTTGCAACTCATTTACCAGAGAACTCCTCTGTATCCCCTCGATTATGCCAAACAAGCTCTAAGAAACGCTTTAGCTCTTCTTTCGCTCCAAAATGTGCATCTTGACAAGAAAATAAAGAAACGAGTAGATCTCCGAATAAAGGAAGTAAATATGCTGAAATACAAATAAATGAAGATGCGATAGCGTAAATCATACACATGAAATCAAAGTGATATGCAGAAAAGCATGCATAAAATAGATATAATTCAAGCACATCAGAAGCGAACAACAAGTTTGGGTGAGCGGTTATTCACCCTCTCTAGCTGGTATCAAGGTCCCAACGCATAT
The DNA here is from genome assembly GCA_037974815.1 of Kaempferia elegans. Taxonomy (NCBI): domain Eukaryota; kingdom Viridiplantae; phylum Streptophyta; class Magnoliopsida; order Zingiberales; family Zingiberaceae; genus Kaempferia; species Kaempferia elegans. The sequence goes on from JBBPFQ010000069.1 coordinate 3,150,900, forward strand.
ATTGATTGTACTGTTGCATTGATTATGATGCATGATGTACAGTGGACACCTGGTGGATCTATCCATACCTATTGATTTGTGTGTTAGGTGGTTCATATACCGGATGTGTTTAGGTGGATTTAGTTGTTGCATGGATGATGACTATATATGTATCATGATTATTTATATCATGCCCATTATCACACATTATGCATGCTAACAACTAAGTCTCCCTCTGTGGTTGAGAGAGTTGTCAAACATATTTGGCTGACTATTCAGCCGCTCTATTGGAGTAGTGGTATGGAGTGGAACCTGCTTGTCATGCCCGCTCGACCATTTTGAGTAGTGGCGGCTGGAGTCGCACAGACAATTACCCTCTTTGTTATGTAGCTAAATAGTTACTTTGCATTCTACCCCAACTCGGTCACATTGATGTAGTGACGACTCGAGCCGCAAGCAGTCATCACTATCCTGCCCATTCGATATCATATTGATGTAGTGATGGCTGGAGTTGTGAGTAGGAGTTATGCATACATGTTCATATGCATTTGATGTGCGGTGCATCTTTTGGGGATATTCTGCATACATGTCCAGTAGATACTAGCTATATGTAATTGTGATATGTTGCATTTGCTTAAGATATGA
>JBBPFQ010000069.1:3164823-3181758 GCA_037974815.1 Kaempferia elegans
ACCAAGTAAACTCGATTGTATTCTTGTGTTTTTTGTATTTCTATTTTTCCAATGCGTACTCATTTTTTAAAACAAAAAAAGATAAGTTTTTAAAACCATATAATTCAACCTCCCCCCTCTCATGTTCACTATGATCCTACAAGTTCCAGGAGTTTGTTTCAACCCATAGAGAGTTTTTCTCAACTTGTAGAGTTTATTTTCTTTCCCTTTCACAAAGAAACCTTGTAGTTACTCCACGTATTCTTCCTCTTCTAGAACACCATTCAAAAAGGATGACTTGACATCAAGTTGATAAATCTTTCATTTCTTTTGTGCAGCAAGAGCAATCAATGTTCAAATATCTCTAATTTTGCCACATGAGCAAATATTTCATAGAAGTCAATACTTAATTTTTGAGAAAATCCTTTGGCCATAAGTCTCGTTTTGTATTTTGGGTGCTTTCATCTTGATTATCTTTGTTTTGAAAATCCATTTGACTCCAATTATTTGTCGATCTTTTGGATGATCAAAAAGTTGTCATGTTTGATTTTTGTCAATCATAGTGATTTCATCATGTATGACTTTTCTCCAAACTTCATGTTTATTGGCTTAAGCATTCTGGTTCAACTTCAAAAATATTGCATGATTCATATGTTTCACTTAATCATCAAGTTCATTAGGGGACTTTCTAAAGAAAAAGAATTTGCACCTGAAGTTGAACTTAATGGAGTTTGAAAAATACCTAAAAGATAAAGAATAACTGGACGAAAGAGAGTGAGGTAAAGAAAATAATCTTATTGTTCGTTGTATTTTGCCCTAAGGACAATACAATAAATATAGTGCATCAAAGGTATTTAGTCAATTGATCAAGTAACCGAATAATTCTAATAATTGTAACAAAATTATTCTAGAGATAAATATTCTAAAATAATTATAATAAAATTTATAATTATTCTCTTTTAACACTTTTACCCCCGACAAACTTAACGGAAGATCTCTAACGTTGAGTTTGCTTGCTAATTTGTTGAAACGTTGTCTGGATAATGACTTAGTAAATATATCAATAATTTGATCTTCTATAGAAATATAAGAGACAAACAACTACTGAACCACACGTTCATGAATAAAATGGAAATCAATTTCTACATGTTTTGTACGAGCATGAAACACTGGATTAGCTGTGAGATATGTTGCTCCAATATTGTCGCACCAAATTTTCAGTGCATTTCTTAATGCAAGATGGAGTTCAGAAAGAAGTGATTGAAGTCAAATAATTTCAGACGTTGTATTAGCTATAACTTTATATTCTGCCTCCGTGCTTAAACGAGATACCATAGGTTGCTTTTTCGAATTCCATAAGATAAGATTACATCAAAGAAATATTACATATCCACTAGCAGAGCGTCTATCTTCAGGAGAACTTGCTTAATCGGCATCACTATATGTATGTAAATCTCGAGATGATTGACGATATAAAAGAAGTCTATGTAGAATAGTACCTTTGAGATAACGAAGTATTCTCTTTACACCTTCCCAATTTTGTTCAGTAGGAATATGCATGAACTGACCAGCACGATTGAACCTACTGGGGTAATATAACATCTTATACTCATGGTTGCTTAAGTTCTTCTTTCTCCTTCTAATTCCAGGCTGCATTTTCATCAAAAATAACATCTTTGCTCACAATTAGTTGTTTTGCTTCCACATCATATAATCGATACCCTTTGTGTTGGAACTATACCCAACAAATACACATTTCTTGCTTTTCTTATTGAACTTAGCTCTTTTTTCAAAAGGAACGTGAGCATAACATATGCATCCGAAAACTTTTTAATGTGTTACCGAGGGTTTGACTCCACTCCAAGGTTCAAAAGCAGTTCTATAATCGCCTTTGTTGGACTTCTATTGAGAAGATACATGGTTGAATGTACAACTTCTATCCAAAAATTCTTCGGCAAGAATTTCTCATTTAGCATGGATGTTGCCATCTCTACAATGGTTCTATTCTTCCTTCAACGATGTCATTTTGTTGCGGGCTATATTCGGTTGTCAATTGCTTCCAAATCCCTTCATCTTTACAAAAAGTTTCAAATGCTTGAGAGATATATTCTCCCCTATGTCACTTCAAATTGTTTTGATATTATTGTCACTTTGCTTTTCAACAAAGGCCTTGAATCTCTTGAAGATAAGAAAGGTTTTAGACTTTTCTTTTAGTAAAATAAACCCAAATAATTCTTGAAAAATCATCAATAAATAATAATAAAAAAAAGTGCCTCTATTGAACTTGTACAAGGCTCCCAAAAAGATCTTTGTTGGAAATGAATATGTTTGGTAGAACAATGACAAGAGAATAGATGAAGAAGATATTAGTGGAGAATTGAGTTGCTACATCAGAGCTCCATGATTTTTTTTTTCTATATCAAATGAGAGTTGCAAATCAGACATATATAGACTCTCGTTGCTCAATTATATTAATTAAATCATAAAAACTATCAGTGGAAATATTTTCATAATTTGTTTATAATTCTAATCTTCTCGAATATAGGTATGTCCTTGAAAATAAATAAAGTTCAAAATCAAGTTAAATCAAGTTTTTAAATAATAAATAAATAAGTTTGAATAATATAAAATTACAACCTTGCCATTCAGGCTACAATCAAGTCAGTCAATTTGTACCCTTTGTTGACTTCAAGAGAAGATGCACCACCTATTGATCTACGTGTTAATTTCATTTTTTTTATTCGTTTATATTCCATTAAAATATCTGTAATTCTTTTAATGTTACGTCGTATTATTTAAGTGATAAAAGATGATTCATTTGTTGATTTTTTATGAAAATTCAAACAATTTCTTTAGATTTTGATATTATGTGTGTATATGTTTAGTCTCACATTGGTAAGTAAAGAGAGGTAGAAGGTTTTATATATCAAGTCCTTCTAGCCTTGCTTAGAAGTGTTAAGGGAACCTACACGCATGCGCGGGTCCATAAAACGGGCGCGACGCACGCGGTTACATCGCGCGCAGGGGGGTGCAAATCCCCGACCCGTGAGCCTTGCAGGCGGCCCAGTTTTTCGGATCTATAAAAGGGCTGTGAATGTTGATTGGCGATGTTCGTCTTGGAGTGCACCTACGAACACTACAGTGGTTGTCGGATCTTTAACTCTTTCTGATTTCCTACTCTTTATTTCATCTGTCTATTATACTGTTAATTTCGATGCATATTCAACTATTGTTACTGCTAATAATTTATTAAACAACATCATTTGCATCTATATCCTAGTCAATTATTTCTATGTCAATACGTAGGAGGTAATCATGGATAACTACTAGTCATTAGTGTAAATGGTTAAAGCATGAGGAAGTGGTATGCTCGAACACGTCGAGTTTTAACCTTAAAATTTTATATGACAACCTCCCATATTTTATCGCACCATCACGAAGGGACTACGACGTCCTCCTTATGAAATAGTATAACATTGTATATATGAAATATATTGAATGATTTTTTTTTAATTTAGTAAAAAATATATAAAAGTGTACTAAAAGAATTATAAGAAAAAAGTTATTTGGCTGTCTTCCTCGAATCCTACAAGGTATTCATTCCTAGCTTAGAACTGCTGAGCTGAAGCCAACCGTAAGCACAATCCAAATTTGGTGAAGCCCCCTCCCTATTCTCATGCTCTTACTTTATTTATTTTATTTTTTAATTTGGTTATTTAACTTTTTTGATTAATTTTAAAAATGACCAACCAGGTCATAATAAATTCAGAAAGCAAAATAGATATAACAGACAACTCAATATCATAATAATTCGAATACCATAAACGTTATTCTCACTCTGCCTGTGGGCTACTTTCCATGACAGATCGCTCCGCTCTTTATGAGAGGTTGACACATAAAAGTTGAGGTCAAAATTCAGTATGCTCTCTTACCTTAACCGTTGCACTAATAACTAATAATCACATGTGATTTAACTTCTCCGTGTTAAGCAAAGGACAGATTAACAGAGCATCAAAAGTAAGCAAATCACAACCTATTAATTATCTGCCTAGCCTATTTAATTAATAATTAATAATTAGGTAGGCAACAAAACTTGCATAATATTATTGGTTTAACCCGTTTAAAATCTTCTGTGGATTATAAATTGTATCCTAGGACTTGCAAATATGGTGTTTATTAAAGTGTCACAATGCATGCCAGACTCATCAACTAGAATCGGCACCTCTATTGATGGAAAGAATTCACCTAGAATCTAGCCATATCCAATCACTGGCTCTTATCCAAGTGTAGACCACAGTTCAAGAGGGTTCAGGGTTTCTGAATTGAAATATCAAAAAGCCAATCCAGTATTTGATAGTATTTAACTCGTCGAGTTAAATATTATCGAGCTTACAATTTATTACAAGAAACAACAAAAAAATGCTTTTTTTTTATAAGACACCACTCTGACAAGAGTAGACCCCAGATTTATCAAGAAATCACCATCACTCTGGGGATGCATGCCAAGAATCGCAATATCAAACATGAGAAATGGTAACGGAGAGTGAGAGTTCCAACTCAAGGAACACCGGCTTACGACTGTAAAAAGCTAGCATACTTGGCCCCAAGGAAAAGCCTTTGGATGCATAGAAGGGCATTCTTGGTCACCTCAGTATTTTCATGATTCATGAGCTTCATTACCCTGTCCTTGGCCTTCAGGTCTGACACGATAATTCTTCCAGCAGGATGATACTTGATAAACTGAGAAAGATCATAGCATGCCACAGCAAGAGCCCTAGGATCGGTAGAAGTGTCAAGGATTGTGATCAGAACACGCAGAATCTGCACAAAACATTCTGGAGTTAGTTATATGCAGGCCAACATTTTCCCCATCATGTCCATTAATAAAGATTGCACAATTTCAAAACTTATTTACAAATTAATCTCATTATGCACATCACCTTACAATTACACAATGGTTTAATTCAGATTGTTGAAACCATTTTTTTGTACATTGTTATTTGTGATGTGAATTTTTTATGTGGGAAAAAAAGCAAAACTAGAAGCCTCTGATTCAGATTAGTGAAGTAACAGGCACTATATAGTAGAAGACTTGAACATAAACCCATGCCACCACCTTAATTTACAACGTACTATCACTACAGCTAAAAGCCAGCAATACCAAAGCAAAACATCACCACGTAGCTACAGCCTACATTTTCCACTGACGAGCATTCTTCATCAAGTTTGTTCCCAGTATATAATCACAATGAAAGAATAATATTTACTTAATCATATATGATATGGGCACATAATCAAACCATTGGCTTTGTATTAGATTTTTCTTGAAAGCACTACAAAAAAAAAAAACCTGGAAATCATTTTCTTCAAAATTTGTAATATTCTCTTTCCAGAACCCTGGATCCTTGTGCACAGGATACCAGTCAAGATGACCCAAAAGAACTTCCTGCTTGTACTTATCATAGGAACTCAAATTTTTTAGGTGAACTTGAAGTCCATCTTCCAGTTGATTGAGCGCATCCAATAAATCCTAGATGGAAAAAATGCATGGTTAAAAGAAGCAAATATAAAAACACATGACTAAATATGCACAAGAATAAAATAGCACAAGACTAAAGAGCGATTACATGGTTACATGAAATTGCTTTAAGGGTAGCCCTATGCATGAAGCTCCCGCCAATGCGGGTCCCGGGGAAGGTCGGACCACATCGAATCTATTGTACGTAGTCTTACCTTGCATTGCAAGATACTATTTCCACGACTCGAGCCTATCCAGGTCACACGGCAGCAACTTTACCATTGCGCCAAGGCTTCCCTTCAAATTGCTTTAGTAAAATGTAAATATGTGATAACTAGTTTGAAAAGAAAGCATTGACTTCAAATAGGTCATTTGTATTTCAAGATAAGCAGAGAAAAACAACTACAGTTTTCGTGGCAACAAATATGGAGGTCAATCATGACAACAGAATTCTGTCATATGTTGACAAGTGCAGAGCCATTTTCTCCAAAAACTGTTAGCGCAATGAAAGGACTAACATCATTCCATTACCCATATATTATCATACAAATGTCCATAATGATATCACTGTGTCTATTACAAGACTTTATTCATTTAGTCCTCTATATCCAGCGGAGCCTTTCAATCTTAAATATCAGTATTTATCTCACAATCTGGAGTAATTATACCAATGAATAGTTTGGTTCATGTTAAACCTAAATCCAAGATATTCTCTTACATATACCTTCTGGAGTTTAGGACAGTAAAGATTAAAGTGTTTAAACAATAATAGAATATTAGACTTATGTATATGATTTCTAACTGACTATGATTTTAAAACTAATACAAATCACAAAGCATGAAAGAGATGAGATATAACCTCATCACTCCATGCCTGAGCTTTTAGAGACTGAACAATCTGTGGTAATCCAACATCAATCATCTGTGCTCCACATGCTGCCTTGGGTAGCAAATTGCGCAATGTCAAAACAATAACCCTCACAACCTGCAAGATACACATTTTGAGAATTGAGATTCATCATATCCCTACTACATTTAAAAAAATGGAGGCAATCACAAAATCAAACCTTTTCTTTTGTTGAACCTTTTACAACTTCAACTAGCCTTGGCATAGCCCTAGTAGTGGCCAAGTAGTCAACTCCTCCATCATAGTATGACAAGAGCCAAATGCAAAGGCAAGTTTCATAAAGAAGCTGAAAAAAATAACAAATTCAGTGTTCACCAAAATCAGTGTCAAGGTTTAGTGTGCCATTCTTAAGCATGTATAGGTCCATTTAACTATAACAACGTTATTATTGCCAGCATTATTAACGACATGTGCACTGGATGTTAAGATTCAAGTTTTCCTAAAGATCTTCGTCAAATAAAGCACATCATTCTAAATGACAGTACAAATGCATAGAACAAAATACAATCTCAAAAAAGATCAAGATCAAGTCCAGATCAGAAATGCTTAATCACAAAACAAGGAGCGTGTGTGAAGTAAAGGGTGGGAATATTCACAAATTTAGTAGTATTGGTCAGAGTAGCCAGCCCAAAAATCTATTAATATTTACATATTTCTTTGATTAGTTGACTAAATAATTTGTATTTTTGACAAACTATCATAGTAAAGCATAATGGCATAAGATGAAATTCACAGGGCAATGAATATGGAGTGGAGTCCTTGACAAGATTGAAAAATTTATTAGTTATCATCCAAAATAGCATATATTAAGGTTGGTGTCCAAGGTATTTGGAATCAACTACATGGATCTAATCCTTCATTGAATTTAAATAATGTGTAGCTATCAAATTTTGAGAGTAACTCAATAATTTGTATACGCTTGTGTTGCCCGATTAAAAAAGCATTATTTAAATAAATATCTATTGGAGAGCAGAGCCCAAAATAAAAGAATATTAAATTGTGGGACACTGTATATGGAATTGAGCTCCTTACACAAGCTCATCTAAGTGTTGGAACTTTGCAATTGTCCATTTGTATTTTGATGTGTAAGGATACTTTCAAATCTACCAAAACCCAGATTAAAATTTGCTTTGCAAAATGGTTTCTGAAATACACCCACCAAAAATAAAAGGCTTGGGAAATCTAGTCCTTTTGCAATGGAGACAATAATGAGTTAAAATTTCCCAAATTAAGACATACAAACTTGGTTGTTCGACAGTAAGGTTAACCTATCTAGCCCCCAAACACTAAGAATTCACAGATAAGCTTGTGTTCATCCAGCACCAAATTGCAACAAGCATGTGAACCCATCTAAAGAGAACTCATAGATCTGAGTAATATATAATAATTCAATATGAGTAAGACACATGCAGTATCTTGTCAGGTTCTTTGCTTCTTCAATCAACTAAATTGCAATATGGGAAAGGTAGAAGATTTTGTGAGCTTTTTTCTTCATTGATCAATCAATTTCTAACTACTTTTCCATTCTTTGACACTTCCTCCACATCACATCAGAATGAGTAGAAATGATAAATGGGCGCAATTGTAGCAATATGAATGTTTCTTGACCTAGCTTCTCCATTAGTAGTAGACTCAATGGTGCCTATGAGATTCAACACAGGTTATTAGCAGCATTATGTACCTCAGGACAATCCGTATGTGGATATGCAAACTTATGGCATTGACAGCTTTTCTAAAGGTTTTAAACCCCAAATTGATGGGTAAGGATCAGCCAACCAACACTTAGCTCACTGCAATCCGAAGGGTTTTGACAAAATAAAAATAAACAAAAAACTAAGCTTAATTAACACTATCTTATAACTTATTTGTGGGATGACCGAATTGGGTGAGTCAATTCAAATCAAAACAATCAAACAAAATATTAAACTATCATTCAAGATAATGAAAGATGAAAACATGTACTAGTTTCATTCCTTTCATTCTTTGTTTTCTTCACTCAACTCTAAACTTATAACTAATTAACGTCTTTTTCTATTATGTTTTAGGTCAAAAAGACATTGGGAATAAAACAGAGGTTATAGGTGCACTTCACAGCCGATGCATAGATACCTATGCGTCAACAGGTGTGGAATGCTACCAGTAGTGCACCTAAGAGATCAAGGAATGGTATTAGTAGGAGACCGAGATTTTAGCACAGCATGTGGGTTCCTAGGTGAGTTCTTGGGTGACTTGTGATGATACTGATCTGTACAAGGACAACTATGTGAATTCATTCATATATAAGAGAGTTGAAAAGAATTCATGTTTCATGGAAAGAGAGCTACAGCCTATTTTCAGATTTTTCATGGCTGGTTTTTCATCATGATCACATAAAGATACAACATCAACATGGCCATTCAAAACCGCAGCCATCTCTCTGGTTCTCATTTCCATAGCATTGGCACTTCACTTTTGCATGAACCATTTATGTACCATTAAACATGCTCAAGGATATAAAAGATGGCATGAAATTACTAATGTATGCAATATATGATCAAACCTACTATTTGATTTAACCCATAAGGCTGATATTAGAAGTATTAACCCAAAGAAATTACATGGTTACTAAATATCAAAAAAGCATCAAAGAATTCTGCAAGTTCAAATCTATAATCACATCTGCAGGAATCTAAACCCAATCATATGAAATAATTAGAATTGCATTACCTGGATGGACTGCTGAGTTGATGCTGGTGAAATCAATGGAATTAGCAGTTTAATACCGTCTGCTTGAACAAATGAAATCCTTACAGAGGGTTCTTTTAGCAAATTCGTCAGGCAATTTATGGCCAAAGGTAAAGAACATGAAGGATGAGATGGGCTATTCAGCTGAAAATCAGACACTTTCAGTTAGAAAAAATAACATATTAGTGAAGTTTATCTTAGTGAAGTTTCAATAGTGATCTACTAGTTCAGTTCAGATATATTTTTAGAAACATTGGGCAAAAGGCGATTACACAGGCCCCCAGCACCGTGGTCAGCCCGTCCGACCATCACAAGGGAGGTAAATCACAGTGACTGAGAGATAAAATGAATGGGAGGGTGAGTTGTACTGGGGTGCAGGGATTTACTCCCCACCGGCCCCGGAAGTCGACCCTTCACTCATCATATTTTTAGAAACATTCCTTAATTTTGTCAGTGAACTAAATGCAACCTAAGTACAACTCAAGCAAGTAACCTACTAATTATGAAACTAATAAAAGTAACAAATCATGTGAAATTTGGAAAGTACTTCAAATAGTATTTTCTAATTACATGCTCCAACATTGACAATTTACCTAGATGTACAATCAGCTCAAGCTGAAATATCACAATTATTATTTATAAGTAAAATTTATTAGTTGTACAGAGATTAGAAAAAAAAAACTGATACAAAGTCATATGCCGAGAAATTGCATTGAGCACAAAGATTTTAACCTGAAAACAAAGCCAATTAAGTAGTCCTTCTAGAACATCATCTATTGTTGAGTTGCTTCCTGATTGTGAAATTTCTCCATTTATAGTGAAGGCATCACGAGCTTTTTGTCGAACACTGCAAAGATAAACTATAAATTCATTGAATTAAACTATCAAAATTGAATGTGTCATTTGATAATACAAGTACCTCACTATTAGAGTCAATATTTTACAGCTCTTCTCTTGTATGAACCAATTTCCATCATGAAGCCATCTGAAAATTTGGACATGTGATTTGTTAATAGGATAAATACAAATATCAAAAACATCTCTATACAACATGAATTAGTTATGTAGGGAAAAAGGAAACAAGCCTATAATTAAAAGAGGATCATAGAAAACAGAAATAATTTCAGGGAAAAACCCTAATCAAGGTTGGGGATAAGGTAGACTTCCGTAATTAAAAGGTAAAACTAAAAGCCATGGTTTAAAATCTCGAGTTGTTTGGTCTATGACCAAAATGATATAGTTTCAGTACCGTGCTGATATGATTTCAGTATTTTTTGAAATATAAAAAATATTAATTAAAAATAAATATTGAAAAAATATAAAAAAATTGATTGTTAAAAAAGGAAAAAATATAGAAATAAATAAATAAATTATTTTATATTTTTAGAATTAAAATAAATAAAATATATAGTTAATTAGATAATTTTATCCGGGTTTAATTAAGGCTCTTTAGATTATCCCTATTATAGGGAGAGTTGATCAAGATAATCAATCTAAGTTTAAATTAAAATTTGCTCACGCGACCTCTCCATGGCCACAAGAGTCACTAACTCCTCTGCGATATCTTATAAACATATAATATTTTTTTTAAAAGGAAAAAAATATAGAGATAAATAAATAAATAAATATTATATATTTTTAAAATTAAAACAAATGGAACAAGTTCAGTTTTAATTTAAAAAAAAAACCTCATGCAACCCTTCCGACGCGGCCTTGGGTCGCGGAACCCCTTTGGCGCGACCCCGAGGGTCGCACAACGCCTCCGCAACTGCGGCGGGCCTGGTGGCGAGTTGTTCTATCGCTAGTCAGTAGACTGAACAAAATATTTCGCCTGTTTCACCCGATTGAGCACGATATTTTAATCCATGCTAAAAGCATATTGCAAACTTCTGGGTCATCTGGCGAATACAAAATAAACTATTAAGGGATGTTACGAAAATGCTAATGGGCATTTTGAAAAAGAGTTCAACTTTAGGGAAAAAAATCCTGAAAAAAAGCCAATGAAACCAAAGGCACCATATCTTTGGAAAACTAATAGATAAGTTTTCACACCATATAAATTTTCATTCACTGCAACCACTGAACAAAGACACAACTGATACAAAATACAGCAAAGCTAATTTGCTAAAATAAAGACACACCTAATGCATAAAATAAACTTGTTAATTCAGCCACACTAAAGTTCCAACTGCTGTAAAGATTCCTCAGGATTCACTCAACGAGGATATAGTAGCTCCAATTGTCAAACCTCAAAGATGAAATTAATTGCTATTCTTCTTGATAACAATATGTGATGCCCAAATGTTGAAAATAACTTAACTTAAGAAAGGTCGGTAAGTGTCTTCACTTGTTTTATGAAATATACCAGATCGCTTGGGATTTGCTGCAAATATCCACATGAAGTAGATTGAGATAAGTAACATGAGACAAAACGTTTGCCCAAGTAATTCACCATATCTTACCTGTAAGCATTTCATCAATAAGAGCAAGCACATATTCCACTGTTTCTTCCTTGGATATATCCCGTAAAATATTTGTGAACACCCGTACATAAGATGGTCCATCCTGTCAAAATTGAGGTTTAAATTGAGCAATGTACTGAAATTAATCAGACAACAAAGTATTTTCTTGGTAAGTAATATTTAAATGCATAGTAGTTAGGAGAACCAATAAGTATCACGAATCTTTTGTCAATTTTTAGAAGCTAATTTTTTGTGGAAAAAAAAAATCATTAAACTTGTCATGTTGACTCCAAATATCTCAGGCGAATACTTTGAAATGTTAAATAGCCAGAAAAAGCATGAAGGATATTTAATCAATTTCAACTAGATCTAGTGTTATGAAATAATATCTGATGGCAAGGGTCAAGAAAAGTAATGTGTCATAATAAATCAAGGAGAATAATAACTAAATGTGTGAACCATGGCTGCAGCCAAGATTAAATAGAATGCTAATTAAATGTTTATCATGTTCTAAGGAGCAGCAAATAATGACCTCGCATCAATGTACATTTAGATGGAAGTAAGATGCTAAAAGAGCAATTTGATTAAGAAAATTACAGTTAGAATCAGATTAGACATGGTTATGCACCTTTACATGGGATATGGAAACTCATTTGACATAACATTTTTATAGCATCATGGATGCCAGAATTGGAAGCCTTCAGAAGTCTTAATTTATGTACTACATATTTGTAATTTCAGAAGGTGAGAATTGTAGGTTGTTCTCTTCAATAGGAACAAAACGCATTTTCAATAAAATAAATGCTGAAAAAGGGATGCAGAATCCTGAAGATGATCTAGTGCGCTCAATTATCATCAATGCCCCATAAATCAACAGAGATGTGACAATATTTAATCATAACCAGCTCCAAAGAGTTTGTGGCGATCAAATATAACCGTAGGTAAATTTAAATAAGTTAAAGGTTATAGTTTAAGCAAAAAGGCAATATCACATTTAAAAGGGTGTTAATTAATTAAAAGTCTTAATTTTTTTAAGAAGTTTATGCAAATCTTTGATTTACTTTAAATTAATACCAATTACTTTTTAATTGTTTCAGTATTATTATATTGTCGTCTGGTCAAAAAAATTGCCAATGCAAGATGATTAAAAAAATGCACAACTGGAATTGCTGTGACCTTGTCATGTTCACCTTTAAATTAATTTTTTTTATTAATTTGTGGTTTCCAAGCTCTGGATGAGAATTCATCAGTAATTGCTCCAAATCTTTAGGGTGCCTCCAATGGAAAGACTTGTAAAATGAAGCTAACCTAAAATAAACAACTAAAAATTAACTAGAAACCGAATTAAGAATGAATACCTCCTTGAGGAGTCATTTCAAAGATGAAAGCATGGTATCATTTCAATCTAGAGGTTTGTGAAACATCATACCAAATTACTATGAACATTCTGGGCTATAAATGGTTTCTGAACTTATCCAAGAGGAATTTCTAGACTTAGATTATTCAGTTCAATTTGATTATGACACCATTAGATTGTATTTGATGTGTTGAAGCTTAAGAAAGGCCGGATTATATTACACCGTCCTACAAATAGCTAATGGATATATTTTCACCCTGAGATAGCATTTTGGGTTATGACCATGGTGTGGAAGTGTCTAAGAAAAATCACTAAGCTAATAGAGAATAAGATTAAAGAGAAATTGAATTGCAACATTTTCAGCTTATAGCTTATCTAGTCAATTTGATTAATTCTAACCTCTTAGTGCCGTGTGGAATATAGTTTAACCCTGTAATGGTATTCCAACCAATGATCAACATGTGAAATTATCCAAGGGAAATTATTCATTCTACTTTAGAATCAAACTACTGTGGTAAATAAAACTGTGGATCTTCAAATTATAACATACGAAGGGTCAATTTATAACAACTCGTGAGTGACTTGCGGAGTAAGTGTTACTCTTGGATGACATTTTGGCCAATGATCAACTTGTGAAATTATCTAGGAGGAATCTTTAGACTGCTAAAAGATCATACTAGTAAGTAAAATTTAATTATGACATCTTCTGGTTGTAGCTTATGAAGAATTAGTTTATATTGTTTCTATCTACGATCCACTTGTGGAATTATCTGAGAGAAACAACAAATCCTAATAGAGAATTGGATTAAATTATGGCATTTTTGGTTCTTGCTTGTGAAGATGTCAACAACTTATTCTTTATTGCGATCCATGAATCACTTATGTAATAAATTTATATAAAGGATAAAGCTTTTGAAGTGTTGATCTGAACCAGTAGGCACGGGTAGAATTACTATTTCACTCACCGAACAACACATGGAGCACAACAAAATTGTGAGACTGCAACACCATGTGGCTGGCAAATGAGTTACAGTTTATTTAATCAATGTTTTAAAAAACTAAAAAATGATAATTTATTCAATCAATGCTTTAAAACAACTAGTAGTTTATTACTAAAATTTGTTATTTTAATATGACTTAGATAAAAAAATTAAAATCTTGGTGAAAAACCTTGCATGCATTGCCTATTATGATTCATTAACACCTAGAATAGAAAAGTGAATAACTCACATGAAAGACTATATAAGAGAAAATAGCAATATGTGTATACATGCAACATGGAAATGTGCAAAGAAATGTCAGCATATGAAGCAAAAAAGAAAACAAAGTGGTATGCCAGAGTTAACAAACAGATAAGAAAAATAAAATAACCAGGTACTTACTTCATCAAGCAGAGAAGCTTTTTGGCTTTCAGATTTTTTATCATAGCGCCTCAATAACTGAAGATGTGTACCAGTAATGAGCTTTGTAGACATGTAAGTCTCCCATGGTATATCCCTCTTGAGAACCTTCAAATATGTTGGAAAAGAATGTGTTAATTATGTTTCTGTAACAGTGGATGCTTTATGACCATAAGATAACTTACAATCATTCTTCTCAACTTATTTTACTTGTATTTAAGAAAGGTATATTTTTCTGATTTTAAACAAGCATTATCATGCATCCAAAAAGGGGAGATTGTTAGTGCAGAATGCATTGATAATTAAACTTGTATTTTGATGTATGACAAAGCTTGTTTAAAGTTATAAAAATATGCAGACTTGATGGAAGACCAAACACCATGCAGAAAGTCCAGATGGGTTGGAAAACCAGACGAGCAAAAAGTTCAGATAGGTCAGAAGGATTGGACATCTGGCAAGAGGATTCGGTGAGTCAGTATAGACTAAACATTAAGGCCAGGAAAGACTTGGTGGGGCAGAGATAGGAAGTCAAGAATGGAAGTTTGACATATGTTAAGTGAGATAAGCTCCTGGAGTGAGTGTAGTGAAGTCGTGTGCTAGCAAGGACAAACCTTAGGCGCTGATCCAAATGAAGAAATAAGGAGATATCTAAGTTGAGATGAAGACCTATCTGTCATTCTTGTATCATGCATATAGAAAGGATCTACACCGTCATCATCCTTCTTAGAATCAAATTAGTGTTACAGATTTATACTGCTGGGGATGCTCTTTTCTAGTTAGTGAACTAAGGCAAAATCCTATTCAAAATCTAGTCTTTTCATGATTCAGATTATTTCTAGATTTAGTAACATTTTAGAAGACATGGTCATTACTTTATAGTGGTAGTAAAGGCAATATAAAGAGGATTATTAATACATGTACATCAGCTTCTGATGCTACTTTTAGAAATGCCTACATTCTGCAACAAATGCCACCAACACATTTTAATATCTAATCCTGTTTTGTAGCATATCTTGGAATTCCCTAATGAAAGGACCAAGAAGCTTGTAATTGTCATCATCATGGGCGACCAAGAAAGCTTCTAAAAGCTATTTAAAAGGTATAGATTAGGGACTCTACTTTATTTCATAAATTCATGAAGCTAAGGCAAAAAGATATGTTTATGGCAAAGACATAATTATGATTTCACTGATTCAACCAATTCTTCACTTTTGAAAGTAAGATAATTCCTTTTTGATTTGTTTTTATCATAAGATTCATAAAATAATCATGATCATAAACATGTTATATCCAAATGGAATTTCACTAAATTAGGTAACCAACAAACAGCTTGGAGATATAGAAAAGTAACATCAGGCCACCAACCTCCTCTGTTGTCAGCTCAGCACGAGCCATTATGAAAAATGAATTACACCACAATATAGAACAGTGTCTTCAACTCGACTCCACCAAAACTGATCTATATAAAACCTAAGAAAAACAAAATCAAAATAATATTAAAAGATATGATGAATATGCAAACCAAATTTCTGAATCGTAGGAAAATTTGCAGAACTCATGGTGATCATGTTCTAGGATCAACTCATTATAGAGAAAAACTGAGACTAATTGAGGTTGCCGACCTCACATTGTGTTGTCGTTGATGCTCATGTTTTATATGTGATAGAAATAAGATACCGTGGATACAGTGGTTTGGACTAGCTTTTAAACAATTTGACAATCGCATACCAATTATATCTAGTTACAAAACCATCGCACAGCATAACTTTATCAACTTCTTTTTTTTTTTTGCCCCCGGGGCTATAGTGCGGCGGTAAGGGCACTCAGTTGTCTCATAGGCACCCATTCTTAGCTACACCGTATTTGCAGAGATTTTTCCTCCAAATGGAAATCACAACTAAGAAATGTTGAGCTTCTGAACCACCCACCGCGAGTGCTTCCTAATTTACTCCGGTGGCAGATGGGAAACTTCCGTAGGGCCGGACCGGCCACCCCGACATTACTCAGCCTAGTTAATCATTTTTTTATAAACTTTATTTTACTTGAAGCAAAATTGTAGATAATTATTATTAAAATTGAATAAAATCAAATAATATTAGTTTTAACAATAAGAATTATTTTATTATTTAATATTTCATATTATAGAAGGTGTCTTTGCGTAAAGGTAAAGTTGTTGCCAAGTGACCTAGATGTCACGGGTTCGATTTTTGAAAACAACTGCTTGCAAAGCAGGATAAGGTATAACGTTATGTATAATAGATCCTTCCCCGAGACTTCGCATTGCCAAGAGCTTCGTGCACCGGGCGACCTTTTTTAATATAACTTAATTGGGACCAAAATCCCAAATGGAAAATCCATAAATTTCAAAATCCACCTAATTCAACCATATTTTACAATATTCCATCTGTGTTGACACTCGATTTAGCCTAATTTCATTTGTTATCATCTATTTTCTAGTGGAATCTAACTTATTACTGGATAATTTTTCAAAATCCCGAGTGTTTTTAAACTTCACTAATAATCTTTGTGAGATAATTGATTTCTCTAGAAGGATCAAAATGGAAATGACTATGATATAATCTATTTTT
>JBBPFQ010000069.1:3206528-3218055 GCA_037974815.1 Kaempferia elegans
TATGATATTTGGGATCCTTTGAGAAAGTTATAACAGCTTGAATATCACAGTAGATAGTTATTGGACTCCCATTACCCTCAACAATCTTCATAGATACTTCATGAACCTTCTCATCCAGATAGATTCTTATACAACCGCTGTATAAGCCACATACTCAGCTTCCATTGTCAACAAGCTACACAAGCCAAGCCACACAGCTTTTTATGTTGACAAGGCTACATAAGTCTATTTCTTGCTATTCCATGAGATGATGCCACCATTTAACAAGAAGGTTTAGCTAGATGTGATTTTTCTATTATTCAAGTCCCTAGCCGAATCTACATTTAAATAGCCTTTCAGACTTATATCTGTTGGGTTGCAAAGTTGCAAACATAGTTCCACATTGAAAATACATGTGAAAGATTATGGGTTTATAAGAGAAAAGATATCTTCATTGGTATGAGGCATTTTGGGTAGAGCCCAAGAGCAAAATCATGAAAGCTTAGGCCCAAAGTAGACAATATCATGCCATTGTGGGGATATCTAAATTTCTTTTGGACCGAACATTTGAGATATATCAAAAATATGATGTGAAAGACACTTGCGAATACCTTTTTAAGATATATTAAAAGCAATGGTGAAGTCCAAATCAGATGCCAAAACAGGAACTAGGAATGTTGGCAGTAAAGTAATAGAGTCTCTAGGAGGAGGAGCAGCAAGCTCAACTCTTGGCCTCCGACTATAAGTTGCTGGTGTTAGAATCTCTATAGAGGAGGACTATGAAACAAAAAGTGGAGTTGGAACAAGAAGTTTTGGGGTAAAGTAGGAAGAACATGTATATCAGACTCAAAAGTAGGCAATGTATAGAAAAGAACAGAGTATAATCAAAGATCATATCAATAGAAATAAAGGCACATTGCTACTCAGAAAAGTAGCCGAAAAAGACAATTTGTCTACCTAGGGATGAGAAACATACAAAACATGTATACCCAAAGACAAAAGGTGGAAGTAAATAAAGAAAATTACAACGGAAAAGAAGAGTGAAGGGGATTGAAGATTAAGAATAGAAAAATTCATGATTTATTAGGTAACACGCAGTGAGATGGCATCATCCTAGACTTAAATGGAACCCCTACACGCAGTGAGATGGCTCAATTAAATAACTACTTTCTTCTCATAATACCATTTTGTTGAAGTATACGACAAAAAAAGATTAATAAATGATACCTTAGCTAGAACAAAAGGATTAAAATTTTTAAGAAAATTACTCAGAATTTTCAGCTCAGTTTTAATAGCCATTTCAAATTGAATCCTTATCTCAGCATAATAGAAACAAAAAATATAAAACAATCAACAACATTCTTTTGATAAAAAAAACTTGCTATTCTAGAATAGTCATCAATGATTGAAGGTACTGAGGTATTTGAAAACCAAGCTTTGAACAGACATGGCTTGTAACCTAAATAGCAGTGTACTATGTAATAAGGTGCATTGCTCATGCTAAGAGACAATGATTCCTAATTAACAAGATTCAAGTTCAAGATTATAAAGATTGGATAGGCTAGGGACCATCTTCTGTAGGTCTCAAATGATATAATCCTCTATATCCTCACCCTATACTGGATACTTAGTTCAATTCTTAATGGAAATAAAGTAGCAAATTTTATTGAAAAATTTAGAAAACTAGTGAATTTGCTTGCCTATTGCAAATATGATAAAAATAAAGGTAATTAAACAACCAAAAAAAAAGTAACAAAAGATGGTGTATGTGTGACCTAGACAAATGCCCTTCTTAAAGTCACTAATCTGCTAGGTTGGCATGGAAAGCATACGATGGTAATGCAAGGTCAAAGAAAAGAGAAATGTTACTAGACTAATGCTCAGAAGCTCTTAAATCTAGAATCTAGGTGCTCTCCATGAACAAGGCTGCCAGAGACTGAGCTAATGCATTTTGAGTAGCTCGCAACTGAAGAAAGGATTTACAGTCCTCAATTGATATACCAACAGTGTGTTTGGTATTGAAAGGCTTACAACCAATTAGGCCAACCTGAGCATTTTGCTTAGTCATATCATGATGCAGAGACTGAAGAGATCCATACTGATTTTTTTCCTCATTTTTGGAATAAGTATACAAACTGAAAGCAACTGACCGAAGCACAGATTGGAAAGATCAAATAACATATCACAAAACTGATATGAAAATTGCATATTTCATCAGTGCTGTAAAACTGATGTCTGGAAATCTGCTATCAAAGAGGCAGTTTGAAGGGGCATCTGGAAGAAGAACGTAGGTGAAGGCTGAAAAGAAACCAATCTGGGTAGATCTGCACTTCAGCAGTATGGCGAACCAGATCCAGAGAAATCAACTAGAAGCAAACCTGTCAACAAAAAAATAAAGTGGAACTAAAATCTGATCAGAAAGTGGATAAGCAGTGGAGAAACTGAAAAAGTCTAAGAAGTATACTGTATTCTGGAAGAAGTTGAATCAAAGAAAGAAATTGGAAAAGTGGAAAGACTAGGTGAAGCTGTTCTGGAAGGACGGGAAGAAATATGTTCTGAAAAATCAGAAGAAAAAATCAGATCAATTCTGAATGGGCCAAAAACATAAAACCACGAGCAGTGTTGCTGACAGTAGGTCGTCTTCCCTATTGTGAGCATCTGGATTCAACAGAGACTAGAAAACCAGCACATGTTGATACTGGAAGAACTTGCTGGTTCTTTATTTTTCTGAGAAATGGTATTTCTTGTTTCCTGAGAATCTGGAAGAAGACCTCACTACATGGGAGCAAACATGCAGAGGAACACCACAACCATGCTGCTAGGAGTGGATGTGACAGAACACAAGGATCTCTACAGCAAAGCTTTTAAGGCAATGCAAGAAAAGGTTATTTGTGGTCAGGGACACCAAAAGAGGAGGAAGAGTGGAAGACAGCAGATCGGGCATGAGAAGTTAAGATTCTCACATGAGAACTGTTAAGGAAGAGGGACACAAGGCTCTAATACCGTGGTAATTTTCAGGGTAATTGTTATTCTCCTAGATATTTTCTTCTACCTCAATATAGATTGCCATTATTGTTCATTTGCATTTATAACCTTCAGATTGGTATATTACAATTAAGCACTATTCTATTTACAATTTACTCCTCACAATTTCCAAAACAAACTATCATGGAAAGAAATGTCATTTTCCCTCCTCTGCCACTAACTCGTCGTCGGACTCGTGTGAAGCGTCCGAACTCATCATCAAGCTCGGGCGAAGCATCACAGCGCGCCGACATCGAAGGCGTGCTTGTGTCGGTGTCGGTCCGCGCAGGCGGAACGAGATGTTTCAGGCGAAGCAGCTCGAGATTTTAATCCATGATTAAAATCAAATCATTGTTACAACCCATGGATATGCATTGTGGAGCAAAGTGGGTTTGCATAATACACTTATTTTACTAATTTCACAGTTCTTTTCTTGGTTAGAAATTATTTGAAGATTATCAACTTGCATCTGAATGCTAAATGCTCAAGAAATGGTTTATGACAACCAATGTAAAAGCAAGACAATAATAATTGCATCTTACCTATCATTTTCTTCTTTCACAGAGTCAGATGGATAAGCTGCAGCATTTACCTGTATTTCGAGTTCAGCGGTACTATAATCCACTCTTAACTGACAGAATAAAAAACCCGTAAAATAGTGGGTACACCTTTTCACCATTAGTACGGTTCCCATTTTTAGTGCTCTCGAAGTCATGGCTTGAGTTCTTCTTCTCAATGCATATTGCAAGCTTGAAAGCACAAAAACTGAAATTAGACCATTTTATTAATCAAAAGTTAATCAATATGACTCGTTTATATATTCAATGCCAGAAAGAGCACCACTTTTTACAAAATACAATAATCCCAATACACATCGAATCAAAAGAACTCTTACCAAACTAAAATATAATCATTGATCTCCTGCCAAATTAAAAGATATCAAACTTCTATACACAAAAAATGAATAATTATCAAATCTTAACTCAAAATTATAACTAAAAAATTAATTCTTTTCTTTGTTTGCATAACAATTTCAAATAGTGTTCAATTCCAATCAACACCTCAGCCCATTGACCAACACACAATAACACCCAAGACAGTAAGACTTCCTCACTCTCCGCACGACAAGGACAATGATCAAAATGACCACATAAAAGATAAAACACATGCAATGAAAAATGTACAATAAAACCATGGCTAGGTTGCTAGGGCATCTCTCGTGGCAGCATCATTCGTGAACGTCGTTCACAACACAGCATTGTGGACATCACTTGGTGACACGACAAAACAACTTCAACTTTTAACAGATTCAAATTCAATACAACTCTGATTCAGTGATGGAACAATTCTGAATTGACACAACTTCATTGCAGCGATATCCATTTGACACATTGGGGACTGAAACCTTAGTTCGGCTCAAGAATCCAAAACCTTGGTTTGCATTATCCCCCGCTAAGGAGAACTTGAAACTTGACTCTATGCTACTGATTCGATGTACAAGAAATTGAACTAGTGTTTAAAATTTTAAATAATCAAGCACTACAATCAACTTCACCACAGGCAACTAAATAAATTCAATGTGAACGCTTCTAAGGTAGACAATACGAGAAAGTTGAATTCATGAAAACAAGAAGACAATTTAGTGTCACTGGTAATCTACAATAATCATTAAAAAAAGACAGCCTAGTACATGAAGCTCCCGCCAATGCAAGGTCCATGAAAAGGGTTTATTGTACCTGTTTTGCAAGAGGTTGTTTCCAAGATTCGAACTCACACGGCTCTACCATTGCACCAAGGCTCCCCTTCTAGATAGTCTACAATAATCATTCTTTAATACAAATTCTCTCCTAGTATTGGTAAGTGTTTCTCATATCAACTTAGTAAAAATCTTAATGGGATGTTAAGTGGTAAATAAAGTAACTAATTCATTAGGCAAACATTGGATCATTTAATAGTTATATCAACATTTCCACCTTGATCATGAGTTAGCATGTTGCCGATGTGTGATGGTGACGCTTGACACCACTCTCTACCACATAATGGGAAACTCCAAGGGCACGTGTTCATTGGATGAGTTCAACCACACTCATTTATTAGCATTTAGTAGATCATAGTGAGATAGTTTTTTGTTGTGAGATGATGTATTTCCTTTCTTGCAGTTGGTAGTTATTATTTTATTATTCATTGCATGGTATATTTTGTTGTTTATGTTTATTATTAATTACAGTATTGCTTGGCCTACTCAATTTTCCCTTATGACTTTCTTCCTTTGCCACTCTAGGGCCACAAGGGGAAGCATTTTAGGTTCAAGTGAATTGAGGTCTGATTATTGCTAGGTGGAGACTTTGAGGAAACTTCACAGTCTTTCGAGGATTTCAGGCTTTTCAATTTTATGCTATCTATTATTTGTTGTCTTGGCAATTAGAATTCTTTTATATATTCTGGTCCTTCATTTATCATTCATTTGTCATAAAGTGTAAAACTGTGTTTAATTTTGCAAGTTGGATTTGTTATGGCTTCTCATTGTGAAAAGTTTTAAAAACAATGTCATGTATATAGCTGTGGAGACTCACATGGGATATGACAGTGGGAGAAATGATTCATTCCACAATTTCCTTGTGAAGTTGCTGAGGAATGTAGATCGGAATGCAGATCAGATATATGTGGCAAGCAGAAAATTCCATGTCAAGTTTCCAATTTCATCTGGATTTATGTGTTATCTCCTGTGCTACTAATGGTCGTGTGTTCGAATGGAAGAAGACAGAAAATCGACCAGAGTAGTAGTGAATATGAACACTGAACACCAATGTCAGCCAATAAGGATACCCTTTCTATCTCTAGTGACATAATTCGTTAAAAAAGTGATGTAACAATAACATCACAAATTTTCAATCTCCAGTAGATATATATGCCATTGTGTAGAAGCAATGGTCCAGTGCATAGAGGTAGGATTATGCCTTGTAATATGTGGATCCATATATAATTCTTCTAAGAACCACCAAAATATTTCACTAATAAAGCCGGGTTATGAATCTCCAAATTGATAACCTTTAAACCTACTTCTTCACACACTAAACCATGTAACATTTGTTCCTAAAAGCCATTTCCTTGTGTTGAGCCCAAACCCACCACAAGTTTAGATACATCTCTCAAACTTGTTAATTACCAATACTACCTGTCATGGCAAGGAAAGAAACCCTGTGTACAGCTTGAGCTTTTTGTTCCCATATTCAACACTAGTGGTTTCCGATAGATAAGGCGATTATTGATATTTCGCAGCAATAATTCTCCAAAAGCACAAACTTTAAGTTTGTTAATTGTGTTATTTAGCATAATTAAAAGTTTTAGAACTCAATTTAGAGTTACAGTAGCTGTAGACAGAGTTTTACCCTTTTTACTGACCTTTTATATGCCTAGGAGATACTTCCTCATTGGCATGCTTCATGCCATGCCACATAGCATCATACATGTAAAGGCCAACTAATAATTAAGTGCATGAGGATAACAGAGGAATGACCATCAAAATTTATGAACCTTCAAATAGCTTATTGGAGGTTACCTAAAGTTAACTGTGTGCTTTCTTTTCTCCTTTTGAGAATGCATCAAAAAAAAAAAACTCTTAGGCATGTTAAAAGATTAATCTTTGATATAATAGGTAGAGCAAAGTAATGGAAGATATATTTTGGGTGATAAAAGATATGAAGTATGCAAATCACTATATGCATTCAAAATTATGCAGCAGGAAGATGGAAGCGTATAATTATCAGTCATGTTAGTTGTCAAACATAGCAGCCTTACCATTTGCAATTTCTGATGGATAAGACAAGTAGACAAGTCAATCGTGGAACCCTTGAGCATATTTGGCAAAGGTTGTGCCTCATCCCAGTACCAGCAAACTTCACGAATAAATTCAATCCAGAGGGAAGCTACAGCTAGATTAACAACAAAGTCATTGTTCAGAACTTCAGATTAATGTAAATTTTATAAATATATGATTGAATTCAGAATTAAAATGGAAGTAAAAGGTAAATAAAATTTCTTAGTGCACAAAGTTCACAAATAAAATCACAAATTTTATATTCTAAGAAGAGGCAAATGAGATCAACTATAGATACAAACCACGTATATTACAACCACCGAACCAAAGTGAATGTAAGCAAAACTGAGTAAACAAGGACTCTAGAGGTGCGCCTTTGATTGCACGGCAGTGTTTATTTTCACATTCCGGAGGCAAGCTTCCACCTGGAGGTAGCACAGTAAACCCAATTTATACAATGAAATAAAGAAATAATAATAAAAATCATTTGAGTCTCATTCACAATAATTAAAGCATGTTAGAGCAAACCTCAATCATCATTTTTTGGAAACAATTAGTGTAGTTATCTTCTCAACTAGGAAAGTCATAATTCCTTTAGAGAAGGTGCAGGTATTAGCACACATGTCTACATGTTAATCCCATATTTAGAATCCAAATAGATGTAATACCTAGTCTTTTAAAATAAATTGCAATTTCTTAAATTAGGGAACCCTTTTGAAATATCACCAATTAAATCCCCAAATCATTTTTTTTCTCTTCTCACCTCACTAGTTCATGCCCCTTCATGGACAACAGCCCCTGTCGTGCAACTCAGCCACTATGCCATTCGCAAGATCCAACCTCCTCTATCTCTCTTGTGCTAACGCTGCTCCAATCTCCTCATGAGACTTTGTCAATACTCACAATGTCATCACTACTCAAGTCAAATGCCACTAACCCTTTTTATTGACATTGTCTCCTCCACAAGACCGGATCGAAGCTAATCACCTCCTTTACACAACTTCGCATCCGCAGACAAACGGTTAACAAAGCATACCATTATTACTCTAGAGGACCATCTACCAGGATGTGTACTGGACTTTCGTGGTAGTTGGGTAGGTCATTTACACCTTGTGAAGTTCGCTTCCAATAACAATTATCACTCATCAATCCAAATCTTTTGAGGTACTTTATAGGAAAGCTAATAGATCCTCAATGCTATGAGATAAAGTTGGAGAGTGGCAGCTGTAAGGTTCGCAGTAGGCTTAAAGAGATGCATGGTTACTATAGAGGATCAAACAGAGATGTAGAGAGCCGAGTCTTTAGCTGGAGACCATGTTTCCATTCACATATCCCCTAACAAGGGTGTGCGGATATTTGGCCTTAAGATGAAATTAACTCCCAAGTCTATTGGGCCTTTCAAATCTTAGAGCAAGTTGATCTAGTAGCCTACACACTTACTTTGTCGTCTTCTATGGATGGGATTCATGATATCTTTCATGTGTCCATGCAAAGAAAGAATGTGTCAAACCCAATTAGCAGTTTTGTTTCATCCTGATTAAAGTGATGAGGAGCCTCTAGTTCACATTCTAGACCGTAAGGAGCATTATTGACATAACAAGAAATTATGGCCCACGAAGGTTGGCGGCAACACCATGCATATCAGAAGGCTGCTTGAGAGTGGGAGGAAAAAAATCAAGCCAAGTACTCATACTTTTTTACTTCGGTTAATTAGCTAAATTTATGAACCAAATCTTGTGTAAGAAGCTAAGATGCAATAACCTCTTTATAAAATTAACGGCCAAAATGCAATTTCACTAGGAGATTTTTTTTTTAACATCACAATTAAAATCCTTTCCCAGGACTCCGTTCACCGAACTGCCCTTTATCACAATTAAAATCCTTAAACTATTTTTCTCTTCCCCCTCCCTGATTAATTGCTCCTTCACAAGATAGTAACTACCATGTGCCCCAAGATGGCAGTTAATATGTGATTCGTGGTAATTTGTTGCAGGGTGAGAACATCAAGAAGAGAAATATCAATATAAGAGTCTTGACACAAACAAATAAGATAACATAGATGACAGCTTAATTATCTACGAGATACCATCATGAAAAATTTCTTTCATAACACGATCAACAACTGTTGGGGGAGGTATAGTTGAAGACTTTGAACTACCAGATGCTGGATTTTCGGCTGTCTAGCATAAAAGATAATTAAAAAGTGAAAAAAGAATAATCTGTGTATTAAATAAACCACTGCAACAAGTATGGGACAGTGTAATAAACATCAAAAATAACCTGAAACAAAGTCTTCCAAAAATTGTGCCTCGTATGATTTCTCTAATGCACTTACTAGAAGATGTAATTGCGATGCAAATCCAACAAACTTCCCTGGAGAATCATGTATCCTAGAAGAAGTATCAAATAATGACTTAATTGACAATAAAATGGGAATAAAATGTGGATGATCAATCACTTTGCCCTAAAAAAAGAAATATCAAATAATAATGTACAAAAGGAAATAATATATTCAATTAATACAAGAATATTTGATTGATATTTTATTCCTTATGGTGTGTCTACTAATTATGGGTAGGATTGTGAATACAAATGGAAATAAACTTTGTATATATAGTGTACGGATGTACCATGTTAACAATAATAAAAAAGCATTCTTACACCACATATATGGTTGCCTATATTGTTCGTGTTCATCTTCATGGTATCAGACCCTAGGCTTCTGCATATCCGCTGCAAATTAAACGGAAAAAAGGAGGCGAGCGTATCGAAATCGAACGAGGACCAAAGTACAATGTCTTCAGGCGAGAGTAATGGCGCGAAAGGTGCTACAACACCAAACATATCTCCTACGAATATTGTTGGATTCGAAAGTCCCTCAATTCAATTGAACATCCACAAATTGAATGGCAAAAATTACTTGGAGTGGACTCAGCCAATCAAACTTGTAATCGACCGAAAAGGGCGTTTGGGTTGGAGATATCGCAGAGCCAGACAGAGATGATCCAAAGTGGAAAGGCTAGAAATCTGAGAACTCCATGGTAATCGCATGGCTCGTCAACTCAATGGAACCTTCAATTGGAATGACATATTTATTCCAACCCACTGCAAAAGAGGTATGGGAGGTTGTTCGTGAGACTTACTCCAATTTGAAGAACTCATCCCGTAAATTTGATTTGAAGACTAGACTCTGGCAGTCTAGACAAGGAGAAAAAATTGTCAGAGTACTATAATGAAATGAAAGGGCTGTGGCAAGAGCTGGACTTGTGCTATGATGATAAATGGGAGTGCAAAAATGATAGCATGAAGTATCACAAGCGTATGGAAAGTGACCGTGTTTGTGTTTTTAGCGGGGATTAACCTTGAATTGGATGAAGTTAGGGGAAGAATTTTGAGCAAAAATCCTTTGCCATCATTAAGTGAAGTGTTCGCTGAAGTAAGGAGGGAAGAAGGCAGAGGGAAAATCATGTTAAGTGAGAAGGCACCACCTACAATAGAATAGGGTAGCAGAAAGGAAGAATAGACACCCCTTAGAAGTAGCTAGGTCACTCATGTTCACTACCAATGTACCTAAATACTTATGGGGGAAGCTATTCTCACTGCTACATATTTGATTAATAGAATGCCTTCACGAGTGTTGAACTTCAAATCACCCTTAATTGTTTTTACAAATTATTTTCCCATGTCTCACTTATATTCTGATTTACCTCTCTCAAAGTGTTTGGTGGTGTAGCCTTTGTCCATGTGCATCATTATAATCGTGATAAACTAGATCCTCGTGTTGTCAAATGTGTGTTTCTAGGATATTCCCCTACCCAATAGGGGTATAAATGTTTTGAACCTCATTCTAAAACCTTTTTTGTGTCTATAGATTTTACATTCTTTGAATCTAAAAATTTTTTCTTCAAGGGGGAGAGTAAGTTGGAAGAATCGTTGTTTGATTTAGAACCAGAGAATGTAGAAGGAAATTCAAATTCTGAATTAAGTATCAAAATTGATATACTTCATGTAGTGTAAGATATGACATAGAATAATAATAAAATAATAAGTGTTATTGGAGAAACAATCTTATTGGATTTTTCAAAAAAAAATTTAGAAATTTTTCTGGATTTAAACGGAGTTCGTATGAGATGTTTAAGGGGATGAATTGATTAGGCTTAGCGAAGGCTTGTTTGAAATATCACATAAGTAGGAGTTGATTGGAATAATTAACCTGTGTTGATAACATAAAAACCTAAGTTTCCTTTTTCCCTTCTCATTTCTCCCAATCCATTTGCCCGATTCCTTTTTCTCCCCGATCCCTCAGCCGCCTACCCTTTCACGCAAGTTGATGGCGTCGTCGATCGTCGGGCATCAACGTCAACGACCACGACAAGCTAGAGATCTCCCGCACAGCCTCCGCAACCACAAGCATTGGACGCGGCCGCAATGGGAGCGGGAGCCAACCCCTCTTCCGGCCTGCTCGGGCCAAACAACTCCACCGCCGACCTCTTCGATTTGCCCTCTCCTGCACGGGTTGGTCTTCAGCCAAGAGCGAGGAGGCACCGTCGGCCGAGCTCTCTCCTCTGTCCTGATCCACTATTGCTCTTGTTCGAAGCCAGATCACGATAACGTTGACCGTGGTCTGAACTCGTCGCCAGCCCGACCCACCGAACACCGCCTCTCTCTCTCCCCCCCCCCCTCTCTCTCTCTCATGTTGCCATAGTT
>JBBPFQ010000069.1:3229978-3241058 GCA_037974815.1 Kaempferia elegans
GTTCGGGTGAACCCTATTCCAGATGTCTGAGATCACCCAAGCAACCGGAGGCGACCGGGATCAACCCAGGTCAAACTCAACGTGAGGTTGACTTTGACACTTTCGAGCGCCCAGACCACCCAGGCTCCCTGGGTGGTCCACGTCGAGAATGTGCCACGTCAGCATACTTCCGAGCGCCCAGACCAGGTCCAGGCGCCTGGAAGACCAACGACCTATTTTTGGCCAGAGCTATAAATTGAGTTCTAATCCAACTTATTCAATGCACCACACACTCTGTAATCTCCTGTATTCGAGCTTATTAGTTTACGAGCACTAATTTCTGTGTATGACGCTTCTCCGCCTTCGACGAAGGAGTATCGACTAATTGAGCTTCTACTGTCTTGGAGTAGCAATTCTCTAATTGCGAAGTCAAGTAAATCTGCTGTGTCTCATACCTTTCTTTTGTATTATTTAATTTTATTAGTGTGGTTATAATTTAGTTGTAATTGTTTGAGAGAGACTCTTGTTTTTGAATTGTAGGCTATTTACCTCCTCTTGCCGGCCGCACGGGCCCTACACCATGGACACCACTTCCGTCTTCCTCTTCCTCCCATCTTATCCTATGAGAGCTTAGTTAGCCCTTCATCCACTTCAAGCTCTTGAAGTTTGTTGATATCTACTCAATCCTCAGCATCAGCAACCTCGTGTAAGGCCTTTGACCTGTGAGAAACACTAGACCAAAGTATCAACAACTCCCGGAATTGAGAAATGAAGGCTCAGTGGAATCATAAGCTTCATGCATGAAACCATCCCTTGAAGACTCAATGGAAGCATATGCTTCATGAGCAAAACTCTCCCGTCATCAGTGGTGCCACATTGGTGTTTGCATTGTTGGTCACATCATTGCAGATCCTAAAGTTGGTAGAAATTTCCAAGTAAATAGATGAAAGGGGAAAAGACTACAATTTCATAGGGGTATTTTATTTATGTGAACAAAAGAGGAAACAGATGATTCTCTCAGGTGGTGAGTGTGCCAAGTGACGTGAAAATCAATTAAGGAGGCAATGTGAGATTGCATTAACGATGACACAGATGGGTAACCCACAATTGCTAGATAGTAATCTTTCAGAATATTAATAAGAAGCAAAAAAAAAACAAATTAGAACTGCAGTGACTCACAAATTTTGAGACAAATAACTCATAAAGGCCCTCCAAATGCATGAGCCTTATTGGAATCTGACTGCCAATCCTATCAGAATCAAACCTTCTGGTGAATATAAGGCCTAAATTTTGGATTCCAATATATGCTTTTCGAGAAGGATCATGCACCGGAACAAATGCAGACCAATTGCTGCACATGAAAACCATAAGCTATCAGTAAGACTTGCTTGGTCTTTCCATGGACCAAATGAACATACAAAAGCATCAACCTTCCATATCAGTATGTCGCACCAAGTTTCTAAGGTATAGCTCATCCACAGAATTTACAGTGGAATGATAGGATTTCATGTCACTTATAAATTATACTCTACTGCAGCTATATAAAATTAAACTAATGAACTAGTTATTTGGATATGCACAACAATTTTGTCATTGGATTATGAACTAGTTATTTACCCACAGTAAATAAATTTATCACAATTCATAATATTTTTTAAGAAACACTAAATCACTAACAGCATAGTTGTCATAAAATGTCTTGAAGAAACAGCAGGAAACATATATATAAAATATCTGATGAAAGATATAAAATAAAATGTCCATGTTAATCTTTTGCCAAAAAACAAGTGCACTATCTGTGCAATACCACCTCTCACATCCTACTTCACTTTTTCCTACAAATATTGTATTTCTGTTATCCTACAATATTATATTTCTCTTACAATTGCAAAATACAGTGTCCAAGGAAGCAGCAAGTACAAAAACAAGGACAGACCAAAGAAAAAAAACAATAGATAGCTGGCAGAAGAAAACTTGATTAGACAACTCACCTGCCACAATTTGTCAAAGCAACGGCAACAGCACTTAATAATTTTGTAGATTCAGGTGCATCAAGAACTACCCCACTAGCACTTACAGGTGCAACAACCTGGTTGTGAAAGTAAAACATACATTAACAGTTACAAACAAAAAAAATACAGACACTGAACATGACAGCATCAGATGCGACTTCTTCTAAAACAATAATAAGAATAATTTTGTCAACCTTCGGTAGTAGATTCATGAGGAACTAGGAGAGCAATGGGAATTTAAAAAAAAAAAGGAAATAAAAGAAAGGAAGATTTTTTTGAATCCCCAAATTAGAGAATGACATATATAACAATTCATCCTTTACATGATGTGGATCCTCTCACATAGTCCTACTTTCAAACACTATTGGTACGCCTGAGAATAATTTTAAGACAATTCAAATTTTGTTATTGAGTTAAAGCTAAAATTTACTGAAAGCCATGTTACATATATAGGCATTCTATGGGAATGGAACACAGAAAATAAGAATGAAGAATGTATAATATCTTCAATTATCTCAAATTTGCCAAAACAAAGAGGTACAAGAAATCAATTGAAATTGAAAATGATAAAATATAAATGTTAAGAACCAATTTGTGAATATGTAAATATATGAGGATGTAAGTGTAAATAGTATTAGTCTATGAGTGAACAATTTGATGCTTACCCCACTATTAACATGATATCAACTAAGCAAGATGATTGATGGATAATACTTTAACTAGAGAGAAAATTTTGAATGATACTAGAGAAATACCGTTTAGTATTGTTGCTTCTTAGCACATGAATGGAGATTCCATATTACATGGTCAAGTGCCCACAAACTATGCAAATGAATACATAAGAAAATGATACAAGAATAAAGGAATAGAGAGCAATAGAAGGAGAATAAAGGTAGAGGAATAAGAGATATTCTCTACATACAAGAATTCCTATGATTAACAGAGATGTTCCAAGAAATATTCTAGGAGATATAGCAGGAAATAAAATGTTTCTAGTGAAGACATATAATTGCCAAAAGAACAAGAATCTTCTCAGCATATGACAAAGCTCTCCTCATCTTGCTCTATGGCAAGTAGGAGCTTGGAAGTAGAAAATTCTGAATTAAAAGAAAAAAATAATTTTTAAGAGACTTCAGGTACTCTAATAGTCTTATTTGCAAATCCAAACACAAAAGGGCTCCGCAACATAATGCTTTGTTAACATTAAGTATTGTTTGACCCAATTTTTATGATTCAGCATGTAATAATGTCATTCTAGAATAACCCAAGTAAGTTGTCCTCTATTGCCAAATGGTTGTCCTTTTCTACATAACCACTTAAGGCTATTATTTGACTGACTGTTTCTGACCTCCACTATGCAAAGTCATAAGTTTCAACCAATATACATAATGTTTTATTAATGAGGATTTATCAATTTAAAAATGTTTGATCAATTGAGGGTAAGTATTCTAGTTCTCTTATATAAAAATATGAAAGACGTACAAAATTGTGCAAACTATAGGGTCATTAAACTAACGAGTCATACTATGAAACTTGAAAAAATAATAGAAAAAAATTAAGGAATGAGACCACAGTGATCGAAAATCAATTTGAGTTCATGCATGGAAGGCCAACAATAGAAGTTATCCATCTTCTTAGACAACTAATTGAAAAATATCGAGAGCAAAAATAAGATCTACACATGTATTCATTGACTTAGAAAAAGCTTATGATAGAGTCTCAAGAGAAATTATATGAAGAATTCTAGAAAAGAAAGGTGTTAATGTAACATATATTAAACTAATTAAGGATATGTACGAGGATATAACAATCAGAGTAAAGACTTCAGGCGGAGTAGCTGAAGCCCTTCTAATAAAGATAGGTTACATCGAGGATCAGTTTAATTCTCTATCTTTTTACACTAATTATGGATAAATTCACTGCACACATTCAAGACACAGAACCGTGGTATATGTTATTTGCAGATGATATTGTTTTGGTAAATGAAACACGTGAAGGAGTAAATGTTAAACTAGAATATTGGCGAGAGACACTAGAAGGGAAAGGTTTTAAGCTTAGTAGAATAAAAACAGAATATATAGAATTTATGTTTAGCAATATTAGACATAATGAGATGATTATTAAGATAGGAAATGACGAGTTGCCTAGAGCTTTAAATATTTAGGATCATTTTTGCAAAATGATGAAGGGATTGAGAGAGATGTCTTATATAGAATACAAGCAGGATGGTTAAAATGGAGGAGAGCGTCGGGTATTTTACGTGATCGTAAAGCACCTCTAAAACTTAAAGGAAAGTTCTACAAAACCGCAGTTAGACCTGCTATGTTATATGGAGCTGAATGTTGGACTATGACTCGAGCACATGAGCAGAAGATGAGAGTTGCAGAGATGAGGATGTTAAGGTAGATGTATGAACATACGAGGATGGACAAAATAAAAAATAAGAGTACCGTAGAGAAAATCGGAGTTACATCTATTGAGGGAAAACTCCGATAGACGCGTTTAAGATGGTACAGATATGTACTTAAACAACTAATAAATGCTCCAGTTAGGCGATGTAAAACTATGACAAACACGCATATCAAGCGAGGAAGAAGAAGACTAAAAAAGACTTGGTTAGCAACAATAAAATAAGATAAAATTTATTTAAGTATAGATGATGATATGGTAGGAGATAGAGATGAATGGCGTAAAAGGATCCATATAGTCGACCCCACTTAATGGGATAAGACTTGATTATTGTTGGTTGTTGTCGTCAATTTAGAAATATCTTTGAGTGCATACCAGATCTACATATCATCCATTTTGCATCTAAGATAGTTTCATGCAGCAAAATAGGGTGTGCCATGTGGAACTGTAACATCCATTCCATTGTTAATGGTTATTGATTAATGCTAGCAGAAACATGTACTAATTTCATGGATAATCTACCAAGCAAGTTCTAAGCATAAATGGAAGTCAAAAACATACCAGAAAATCAGACACACCAAAAGACAACTGCAAATCATGCAAATTATCATCCCAATCTGCAGCTTTGCCTGTTATAATTTGAATTTAAGGGACAATTGCAGTCTCATGTACTACGAGAAAAGAAAGAACTTTACTTCAATGTTCATTTACCATTATTAGAGACACCAAAGTAATGCTCAATGCGGTAAAATTTGGTGCTATACTTTATCTCAGATTTCACCTTATACAAATTTACCCATGAACCCAATTGTTCTGCACCTTTTTCCTGCAAAAGAATAAAGTAATCCTTAGATATGGCACATGTGTCATATGTATTCTATTGGCACATAGCCTAGGTAGCACTAATTCCTAACTGCAAGTAGAACAAGGAACGCCCAGTGTTGACAATCATACACAAGTTAAACTCCACTCTTGCATCACATTGAAGAACAAATGGTCCCAGATCTACAAGATATTAACTTCAGGTGCTGCTTCTATGCCACATTTAAAATTATGATACTATAATGCAAGTAGTTGGATGTACCTGGACATTCATATTTGCATACTAATATCCCATTTAGAAGTATGGAAGCTTGCCAATACATACCAAAAAAGGTGAACTATAATACAGATAGCTGAGATCTTAGTGTGCTAAACTGCTAATGCGTAATTAACATAGGTATGGCTGTATTGTACAGCTTAAAGATGCAATATTGAACAAAATTAAACAATTGCATAAAAAGTGCATAGGTAGAGTGCTGCAAAGTGCACATCAAACTATTGCAATTTGAGAAAACCAGATAAGAAAACCAAAATTAGAAATTAAAATTAAAATTAAAAAAACAAACGTTCACATTACTAGAACAACCAAAATATACAGTAAGATTGTAAGAGTTAAAAATTTGGTTAGCAAAACATGTCTTTTAGAAGTGGCGTCCCTAAATATTGTTTCTTCAATTAGAGATCAGAAGAGTGAAGGACCTCCCAAGTTATTGCCTTAGGTGAATAAATAAAAGGAATAAATTCATCGAATAGCAATGAAAAACTATGGGCGTTATCACAAGATGTTAGGAGTCTACTAGTTTGGTTTCTGAGTTTAATTGAATTAGCTTTTTCACAAATCATTGTTTAGATTATTTAAAGATATGGAATAATTATCGAAGATTTCCTTGTGTATTAGTTAATAAATTATAATTATTTTTGAAACAATTATAGTAAGTAATATAAACAACTATGAATAATCCAGGAAAAAAAATATATGTTGCAACTAAAAATTTGGAGGACGTGATGAACTTAGCAATGAAATAAAGCCAAGATAACAATTAGGTAATATATGGTTATAGTTAAGCAATCAACTACAAAATAGTTAAGATCATAAGTAGAATAGTAGACAAAAGAAATTATGTCCAATCCATTTTCCTTTGATATCAGCTTTGCCGAATTTAATGAAAACTGTCTAAAACCATATGTCTATAAATTAATTCAAGTATATAGCTTATGTATTCAATTCCTCCTTGTGAGTTGTGAGTTGTGACATTTAAATATCTTATTTGAGCTTCCTATGCCAACTTCAATAATGTTCATATTATATTTCCAAATTAACACTGCAGATTTCCTAATGAAAGAAACAAAGCATGGTGCTGGCATGACAGCTGTTTCAATAATCAACCTCAAAAAATCAAAATTTGTTTTTAACATGTTTTCACATATCTTCTGTGGGTAGTTGGGATTCCTAATATTTCTCTAGATTCTAGGAAGCACTACATCCTACAAAATTGCTAGTAAAGAATAATGAAAAAGGTAAAATACCATACCACCAAATTCTTATGGCCATCAAGCATCCATGCACGGAAAATGGCTTCTATTTCAGATATGAACCTTGTTAAAAAGAAAATGGCAAAGATTAATCAATATGGAAATCAAGAAATAAATCAATCAAAGGAATCAACTCATTGTCAAGATTGAATAGTGGAAATAAGTTGGCCCTAACCACCCTGGAAGGGATCAATACATATTTCCAACACACCTACACAAAATGGTACCTTTCCCACGAAGATGCGAGTGTAAAATCATCGAAACCCTCAAGCTGCCAAGAAAAGCATATCACACATGATTTGTCGTCCAATGGAATATTAAATGATACACAAAGAAGATTTAGCACAAAAATAGTTTATTCTAAGCACCATAAAGAATCACATTTTCCAACTCAGTCACACCAGGAGTTAGTCAGATGAATTGGAAATACAGAACAATGCCAGGATTGAGAACTTTGCAGTTCACTTTAGTACCTCATGGCTCATGCCATTGATTTGCCAAAAATACACATGAAATTTTGACTAGCACAGTCCAATATGTCAACCAACAGTTTCAGACTGATAACATTATATGATCATACTGAACTATACACGTCTTGTACCACTTGGTAGTATGGCATTAATCGGTCAGTTTATCTCTGTAACTGGTGCGCTTTTATGGTTAGAAATAACAAAGAATATAGTGAAGGATAACAGATAACTTGATAGGAAAAAGATTTTGATATACAATATTCAATCAGTGTAGTTAAATTTTTTTCAGGTGAAAGGAAATATTTCCTCCCAATGAGGTTTCTCTTGTGTGAAGGAAAAATATATATACTCCCTGGAAAATACACAAAGCAAGGGATGATCAATGTACCAAAAGATTGGAAGGCTCAGCTCAAGTAGAGAAATATTGTCAGAAACTTGTGTCATTTCTCATAGGAAATTGGAGAAAAGAGGGGAGGAAAGTATGATCAATTAGACAAAACCCCCAATAGCCAAAGGGTTTTTATTCATGAGCTTGCTTAGTGCCAAAAGGACTTTGGTACCTCTGTTGTCATGGCTTGTCAAATTTTGACAACACTTCTTCTCATTATCACACTGTGGTGGGTAACAAGGACTAAAAAGACCATCTACAACCCTACCCATGATAAAGGTCCATAGCATGACCCAAACAATTCATACCATCAAATGGCTCCTCCTTCAAGGCTTATAAAAGTTATCTCAACCTTGGAGTCATGCGGCCTGCAATGAAGGAGAAATAACTTTCAACTCTCAAAATCCATACGGTAGCTTCTCCATTAAGGAATTCTATACAATTTTTTGCTATAAAGGATCTTCCTACCATCATGTTAAAATTCATCGAGCATAATTGTTTTAACAATATCTTGTTGTGTTCTTCAAATAAAAATAAATAAATAAATAAATAAGAAAATTTTAAAGGACATTTGCCGAAAGAAAATTGTAACTTTATTAGGGAGATTATAGCTAAGGTGTTTATGTCTCTGATGCTAGTAATGTTATATGGGAAGGGCTATGGAACAACAATGATAATCATTGGTGTAAGAAAGATTTGGCATAGGAGGCATATCGCATAGGGGGATGGTGGTGGTGGTGGTGGAAGAGGAGGATTTGTGATTTCAGGATAATTGATGGTCTTGAGGAACAGTAGTTCCAATACCAAGTTTATAGGAACTAGAAAATCAGAGAAAAAAGGGAAGGAAAAGGATGATCACTATAAAATATCAACCTCCAATAGCTAAAGGTTTTTTATTTATAAATCTTGTTTGATGCCAAAGGACTACATGATGTTAATCTATAGTCATCTAAGAAGTGTCTTATAGCAATAAAATAACTAACCTGCAGATAAATTAAGGAATAACTAATTCTTAAGAATAAAGGTTGAAGTGATGAAATAAGTTATTCTAAGTGAATAGAGGATGATAATTCTAAATTGACGTATTAATTTGAATAAAATCTCCTTTTAGGGTCGTAACAATTTGCTATGACGGCTCGGGATCAAGTTCCAGGCCCCTGAACAGATCATTCCCCGTGAATCAACGTCATTCTTCACAAACTCACAAGCGGATTGTCACGACACAGGTCATCAAGCAAACCAAATTAGCAGAAAATGCCTCATTCTTAATACAATACCCATACCATCTAAAGCTTGAATTATTCAAAAAAGAAAAAATGAAGTCTTGTTGGCATAATTAAAAAAAACAAATCTAGGGAAACCAAAGGAAAACAGAATGCTCAACCAAATAAAAGGAGGACTAAAACAGAATCCTAATGAAAGAAAACAAATCAAGAGAACGGTGGAGCCAGAATAAAGGCAGAAAGAGGAGATGAAAAGAAAGCTACCTCTTCAGTAAGTTCTTCTTCCTCCTCCTCCTCCTCCTCCTCCTCGACTACCCTTTTATGCTTCGCATTGCTTGGAGACGCCATGGGCGAAGCCTTACTTCCGACGACTACGAGCTGCAGAAACAGAATGGGCAGGAACAAAAACGGAGACGGGCTACAGCTGTTTTAAAAGGCAAGCTCTTCTCAACGAGGCGGATCGGGTCGGGTTGGCTTGGAGCTTTTACATCGATCCAACCCAATTTCCTGTTTAATAGTATCCCTATTTCCTAGATAAAAAATTTTACTTTAAATTTTTTACTTGGAAAAAAAAGTTTACATCAGTTATCGTATCCATTTCGTAAAGTTAAATTTTATTAGAACATCCATATCATATCTCTATCTAAAATTTAAAATTTAGAAAAAGAATAACTACTTTATTAATTTTAATCTATTTTTCACTATACAATACATTAACTTTCTTATAATTTACCATATCTTTATCTTACTATATTATTAAGAATCTGGTCTCAATACTAACATATTTCCAATTAATTTGGTAAAGTCTACAATGAAATTACGTTAATATCTCTCAACTGTGTGTATTATTGAAAATTTTCTCAATTATGAATTTATAGTTCGAGACTCATCTGCAATGTATTATTGGAAAATTTTCTCATTACAATCCAGGATTTAGAGTTCGAGACTCAGGTGCGACGTATTATTGAAAATTTTTCTCATTAATAGGTATTGCACTACTATGGCCTTTTTAGTCCCGCATCTTAAAATTAACAACACCGCAAGTAGAGAAACTTCTATAAATACCTTAGGTCGGTAACATTAAAAAAACTCACCTTTCTCAGCCTTTTAGCCAAGATTAAGTGTGGTATCGGTTCTTATCGGTTTAATAATTGATATAAATAATTAAATTAATTTTTTTTATGACGGAGAGTCTGTTACAGTAGTTTGCTCTAGGGTTCTCGAGCGTCATGGGCTTGCTGCATCATTACCAAAAATAATTTATCGTATTCGTATATTATATTGCACATGCAACGCGTGCGCAATGACTAGTTTTTTTATTATTTTTCTCTCTCTTCATGCTCTGAATTTAAATAAATATTATTTAATGAAATCTAAATTTAGAGAATGAATAGGATAGTTAATGCAAAGGTTTTTTATGTAAAATGTAAAAAAATAAGGTAAATTTTGTATTTAGGGAAGCTAATTTGGATACTCTAAACAATATTTTTAAAATTTAGAAAATAAAATTCATTCTCTAAATATTAAAATATTATTTCCTCTAACTCTTACGTTTCACTTCCACTTTTATCATTTCATAGATAAGAATAAAAAAAATATAGAGAGGAAAAAAATAACTAAAAAATAAAGACATGGTAAATTATAGGGAAGTTGATGTATTTGCAGTAAAAAGTGGATATCAAAATTTAATAAAGTAGTTCTTCTACCCTAAATTTTAAATTTTCGATAGAGAATCTAATGTGGATGCTATAAGAATGAGTGCCCTCCTTCGCTTCCTGGTCCATTCCACTTCTCGATATAATCGTCGCCATCACCCACTCTCTTTTGTCAATGTCACCATCGTGCACTCTATCTATGCTCTCCTTCTCGCAATTACACAATGTATATCTATCCAAGTGTGAATCCTTGTCCCTCTCTTTATCCTTGCCAATCATGTCCCTCTCTTTATCCTCTCCCTCATCCTTGAATCCCTAATAAAGAAACGATTTCAATTTGCAATATGCACTTTTCTTCCTTTTTCTCGTAGTCATTCCTTTTGATTCTTTTTCTCGCCAATGTTGTTTCACTCTTTATCCTTCCTCCTTCTTGGATACCTAACGTAGAAACGATCTCAATTTATAATATGTGTTGGAAGTCTAAGTCAAATTGCGTGCTTAGAAGACTAAACTAAATTGTATATTTGGAAGACTAAACCAAATTATTTTAGTTTTCATCAAGTAAAATTGATTGAATTATATATTGGTT
>JBBPFQ010000069.1:3356209-3373602 GCA_037974815.1 Kaempferia elegans
AAATGGATTAGATATCCAAATTATTTCATTAGTGAATTAATAATATTTAAAAATAAAAGTGATTTTTATTTATACAATGGAGACTAAATTAATTTATGGGGTAAAAGTATATTTAAGCCTACTTAGCTTACTTGAACTCATCAAAAATATAAGTTCATTGGTGCATTGGCCTAACTAAAGTGATTATTCTAGTGAAAATGGATTAGATATCCAAATTATTTCATTAGTGAATTAATAATATTTAAAAATAAAAGTGATTTTTATTTATACAAATAATCTTACTATTTTATTAAGATTAATTTGGTGAAATCCAAAAGTAAATTACATTAATGTTTTTTTTTCATATAAAAAATAATTTTAAAATTTATTAGTAATTTCAATCAAGGATTTAAAATTTGAGACTCAGTTACGACGTATTATTAAAAAATTTTCTCATTAATCAATCATGTGGCAAAAGACGATTCGCTCGCCCCTAGCGCCCCCGCCAACCTGTCCCCAAGCCAACACGGAGGAGGTAAATCACGAGTGACTACTAACCATTGGTGCAAATGGTTAAGACATCTCATTAATCAATCATAGATCTAAAGTTCTAGACTCATTTGAAATTTTCCTCATTACAATCAATGATCTAGAGTTTAAGACTTAGTTGCGACGTATTATTAAAATTTTTTCTCTTTAGTAGGTATTGCATTACCATGGTCTCTTTAATTCCATATATTAGGATTGACAATACCACAGCAAGAGAAGCTTGTATAAATATTTTAAGTCGGCGACATTAGAAAATATACCTTTATCGACTTTTTGGCTAAAATAAGTATAATATATGTTCTTATCAGTTTAATATTTGATATAAAAAATTAAATTAATTTTGTATGAGGGAGAGTCTGTTGCCCTAGTTTGCTATAGGGTTTTAGAGCATCCCCTGCGTTGTACGACTACATGGGCTTAGCGCACCCTTACCGATTATAATTTATCGTATTTATGTATTATATTGCACATGCAATGTGTGTGCGTGAATCGTGATAGCTAGTATAATATTCAAAATTTAGATATTTCATAGATGTGATAAATTAAAAATGTTGTGCTATGTTGAAAATTCCTTGCAAAGTTTGCAATCGAGCCCATTAATTATGTTGGCCGGTCCAGGTTTAATGCTCGCGTATTAAGTAGACGACCTTAAAGGCGAGCAACTTCGCTTGCCGACTCATTGTTTGGTGCCATGGCCGACGGCGGCGGAAGAGCGAGGCCGAACATCCTGGTGACTGGGACGCCGGGGACGGGGAAGACGACGACTTGCTCGCTCCTCGCAGAAGCCACCATCCTCCGCCACATAAACGTCGGCGAGCTCGTCCGGGCGAAGGATCTCCACGACGGCTGGGACGAGGAGTTCGAGTGCCACATCATTAACGAGGATCTGGTCTGTCTCTCCGTAGCCCGAAACTTCGCATTCATCATCGATTCCCTATGTTTTGATTTTGAGATTCCTTTTCGTTGTCCTTCGTTCGTAATCATTCGATGAGTAAAGTTGCAATTTTCTCTAGTATCTCAGAGGAGAGTGCTTGATCGAATCTTTCCTAGTTGTAAATTGAGGATTAGAAACAAACTAACTGTTAAAAATATGATGAGATTGTTAATTTTGATCACGGAAGTAGGTTTTGACGGAGTAAAAAAGGGGCAGTTGTGTGGAAAATATTAGAATATGAAAGATGGCTCTTTTCCTGTTGTTCTCACTATTTTTGCACATTGACCTTGAGTGAACGTTAACAATAATGTTAGCTCCCACTGGCTTCCACTATCTGAAAGATGTCTCTTTTCCTATTGTTCTCACTATTTTCGCACATTGACCTTGAGTGAACGTTAACAATAATGCGAGCTCTCACTGGCTTCCACTATCTGATTCTTGGTCTTCTAGTTCTTCATATCATTTGGTTATCCTTATACTCTATTATTTGCATTATACGCTGGTACAATTGGCATTTTCAGAAGAAAAGGGAAGTGAAGGTAACACCAAAAGAGAAGTCGCTCAAACTTCTCCAGATCAAGTCTATGTATCATGGATTTCTGTGTTGTGGTGCTCAGTAGCTTTTCCAAGTTTGTACATTTAACACTTTTTGCTGGAGAAAGCTGTAGCCTATCATCTCTCGTTTCATGCTAATAACATTGAGAATTTAATCAAGTTTCTGATGCTTTGGATATATGGTCCATAGATATGGGAAAAGGGCAAGCTAAAAAGAGGTGCAGATGATGAATGTAGCGTAGAAACAAGAAACGAAAAGAAATAAACTAGAGGTGCTATGATCTCGTAGAGTTTTAGTGCTCAGTATCAAAGGTTTCACTTTGAATCTCAATAAGCAAACAGAAAAACATGCACAAAGATTGAGCAAGCACTATCAGTTGTTGATCAAGCATCTAATGATCACCACTACTGGTGAATTACTAATTGATCTCACATGTATGATTAGTCACAATCATGTTATGTCAACTTTATCTATTCCACAAAGTATGTCT
This sequence comes from Kaempferia elegans, assembly GCA_037974815.1. Classification (NCBI taxonomy): domain Eukaryota; kingdom Viridiplantae; phylum Streptophyta; class Magnoliopsida; order Zingiberales; family Zingiberaceae; genus Kaempferia; species Kaempferia elegans. The sequence continues at coordinate 3,358,718 of JBBPFQ010000069.1, forward strand.
GCACGGAGCAATGGTCATTTCCTAACATCTTAATTGTTTTGGTTCATATTAAAGTACTTGTTCATTGTCTGAGCAATTTTTAAGATAGTTTTAATTCACATAGCCATCTAAAAGAAGCCGGAAAGGGTACAGCTACAAATATATTTCTAATTTTTTATGGTAATTTTTTTCTGCAAAAACTTTTCTTGGACCTTTCAAATCTTCATAAACCTTTAGCCGTCAGTGTTTGCTCAACCCATGTGTTGTTTTGATTGTGTAGAAGTTTTTTATGCTTCCAAAATACCTATTACTAGTTTACAGATCAATTTCAGATATATCACGTTTTTCTTTTAACAATAAAGCCTCTTGCTGTCGTAGTCAATAACTGTTTCAAATTATGGCAATGAATCATCATGAACTTGTTTTCTTCTGAGTAAATTGAATTGTTACCACAACGTGACTTAGGTACCATTGGATTGGAATTTGAGACGTGAATCATCAAAAGAATTAGGGCGATGACAATACACGGTTGCGATGATCTACTGTCTTCCGTGTATGATATTTATCTTGCTCTATGATGGAGAGAGCAATTCTTCAGTGCGTCCCTTGCAGACCACTTTCCTAAGCTTAATGTGGATGTTCAAATCAATTAGTCTCATGGTGCATTTAATTTGTCGACCGTAGCTCTCATGGTACATTTAATAAGCTAACTGTAGTTTGCAGGTGTGCGATGAAATCGAGGATAAGATGGAAGATGGTGGTAACATTGTGGACTATCATGGATGTGATTTTTTCCCAGAACGTTGGTTTGATTGTGTGGTGGTTCTTCAGACTGACAATTCTATCTTGCACGACCGTTTAAGTAGCAGGTATTCCATCCCGTTCAAATCTTTCATGAACATAAGAAGTGCTAACTTTCCCAATGATTCCTCTCCAGAAAATCTTGTAAATCTGGTGACAAACACAGCAAATTTTCCTTCAAACTGTTCTTGGTTTCCTAACTTGTATTTGTCATTCTTTTACCTCTCACAGAGGATACATGGGCCCAAAGCTTATGAACAATATCGAATGCGAGATCTTCCAAGTCCTACTAGAGGAGGCCAAGGCAAGTTATGCCGAAGAAATTGTAGTAGCATTGCAGAGTGACACTGTCGAAGATATTAGTAGGAACGTAGCCAATCTGACCGAATGGGTTGCTAATTGGACTCCTCGTTAATGCTTGTCAATACGATATGGTCATTGTAGCTTCTGAGTGCAACTATTCTGTGTGACATAACGCTGAAGAGCGATTAGTTAGGAAGGTTAGTGACCAAATAAATGGTGGTTCCAAGAGCTTGTAGTTTGTACTTGTGATATTTGCTATTTAGTATTTTGCTGTTAATTTACGATGTCTTTCAGTCTTTGGCTGTTTACTTACGAAATGAATTGAAAGGAAAATCTTTTCTTACTAAAATTCCTCAGTTTTGAGGGAAGAAAATGAATTAATAGATTGGTTGATATTATCTTGTCTTGCTATTGATAATGTATTGCAAAATAATTTTTCACTGACGGGTGTGATGTAGTGAGTAAAATATTTAAAGAAATAACTATTTGACAAAGTTGTATATATATTTTTAACTCTAGGTCTGGGTTTTCGGTTTAATTAGTTTAGGAGGTGAGTGTGCTTTTCCTAGTTAGTCCATCGGTTAAATTTAGAAGCATGAGTTACTCTTGACATGAGAGAACAATTATGGGCATAAGGTTACCCCTACACGAGAATACAACGTTCAACAATTTCAGTAGTTTGAGCACTGCGGGTGTATGGAAAATCACTGTGCCTCTTATGCATGGCGCTGGAGGGGAATAAAATAATTTTCTTGGGACAGTGCGATGATTAAGACATGAGAGATTATTACATAAAATTTAGAGGTTAAACTTCGACGAATCTGAGCATATACCTACCTCCCCATGCTTTGACCATTTACACTAATGCTAGTAGTCACCCCATGCTTTGACCATTTGTACTAATGCTAGTAGTCACCTTGATTTGCCTCCTCCGTGTTTGTCTAGGGATGAATTGGCGGGGGCGCTGGGGCGAGCGAATCATCTTTTACTACATAGAGGGGAATAAAACAACTTCTGAGAGTGTGCAGTTGATACCTGCATGCATAGTTTTAATAGATTTTGGAGTTAATTTTTAACCAATACAAAATAATGTACTGGGTGCTTGACCTTTCCTATGCAAAGGGTCATTGAAATTAAGGGTGTCAACCGACCTGACAACTCGTATAACCTGATTCAAACTTTTTTTTTTTTTTGACTATTTTTCTAATAATTTTTCACTTTTATCTCAATATTCCATCACTATCATACTAACATTGATATTAATATACGTAAAAATATCTTACTTTGTAAAATTAAATTTGATTTAATCATAAAAAAATCAAGTAATCTCTAAATTCGGATCAATCCGAATCCAGTCTGAATTTTTAACCCGAAATTCTCCAACTCGAACCCGACTTGAACCCGAAAATCTCCAACACAAATCTGATTTTTTTCGAATCGACTCAGGTTGGATCGTCAGGTCGGGTTCATTTTTGATACCCCTAATTGAGATAGGGCAAATGGCCATCATAATTTATCCTCTTATAGAATGTGTGGAGCCGTTCTAGAAGGGACCATTTTAAGCGACGACTTCACTCCGATGAGATTAAAATAAAAAATGAATGCAATTATGCAAAACGAGGCTGTGTAGTTGGGCTGACTAGAGAAACTTTTGGCCCAATAAAAATGAACACCGTCATGGGGCCCGACAAGGGTTTTTATCCTGACTGATATTTTGGGCAGCCGAAGACCTCGTCGAGGGGGCTCTTGGTCCGATCCCGATAGTGCCATGGCGACGTCGTCTACATTCGCCTTCTTCGTCTTCTGCCTGTCACTCCTGTACTCTACCGCGCTCTCCGACCTCGTGATCTCGAGAGTCGATCGACGGGTGAGCAGATCTGTTTCCCTCGCCTTGCTTTTGGCGGATCGTTGGTTGACTTGGATTATTTTGCCGCGAATTCGATCGTTGGATCACATATAGGTTGAATGTGATGCCCTCGTCACTGATGTTTTTCACGAAAATAGATCGCTTTTTGTAGAAGAAAAAAATTTGTGATGCGGTAGCTAGGTGAACGCACGAGGTTTGAAGAATGGAGTGGTTGTTCGATTGCCTTTCTTCTTCACTTGGAGCGCATAATGACGTATGTTTGATGGGTTAGTCATCAAGGTTTCAAAAAAATTCGAGTTTGAATTTGTCCTTGTGTTTATTTTATCGCGAGTTGAATGAATCTTAGCGCTGAGCATTTTGTATACTCGGAAGCTTAACATAGATGGCTTGGAAGTAATAGGTTAATATTATTAGAGTTCTTAACGTGAAATACTGTTATTATTAATGAAAATCAGGTTCACAAGCGATACACTATATCAGGCAAGATGAAGTCAGTCACATTTTTTTGGTAACTGTCACCAGATATTTATCATTAGTATTTCTTGAACTTTTCTATTGGAATCAGTGGTTACATATAAGTAGGAGAAAGTCCTTTACATTAAGACTGTCCAATAGACTCGGATTTATTTGGAGCAGTATTTTTGACCAAGTTCAGTGTGAATCTGAGAATCTGAACCAATCACTGGTCTAAATTGTTTTGATATGATAAAAGTTAACTTGAAAATGATTGCCAAATATATGAGATTAGTCACAATTTATTCAAGTTAGAGTAACTGATTCTTGTTGTTCTCTGGCTAACTATTTTGTTCCTCACTACAATGATGCACTGGGAAATGTATCACTTAATAAAGTTATATGACAAAGTCACTAATATTTATTGATAATGGCATCTTTTCAGGTCTTGAATTTTACATTGAAACTAGAACTTTTCTTCATTTCGATATGCTTATACAGCAGATGGATGTATGCTGATTAAAATATAATTTTTTTTTTGTTTTTTCAACATCTTCTTGCTGTATAATTGTTTTACACAGATTTTGTTAATCTTCTTGTCAATCTTATATGAGGACTCCACAATTTGTTTCATGTTTGAAGCGCTTTTGATTACATTGATCTAATGCTGTTGCATGTTTGTTTAGTTCTTCATTTTAGCTTTAGTGCTCCTTATAAATCACTATCTCTAGCTATGATTCTGAGAGACAGATATGGTAATAACTAATAAGGCTGGTTCTGCTTTGTCAAAGATATTTTTGGTCACTTAACATTCTTTATCTTTTTTGGTTCCTTACCTTATTTTGATCTATATTTACGTTGCTTGCCACCTTGGTATTGTTCACAAGAATGAAACATCTTTATCCAACAGGTTGATTTGACTTCCCACGTTGTACGGATATTGTCCTCGTTAAAGGTAATATATCACTTCTCTACATATTTTTCATGATCTTTAGGGTACTAATTGGGATTTTGTTTTACCGTTTGATATGTACAAGTCTCTGCCATCTAATCTCTGTGAGAATCGTCCTAATTTTTCTTTATTATTTTCTTGTTATTGAAACCTAGCCATTTCTTTCTACCATATGCACAATATTTCAAAATCAAAATTGAGGAACCAATTCCTTTGGTTCTTATATCTGTATTATTTGGTTGAGTTGTGGATGTGAATGAAATTCTAAAGATCACCATTTCAGAATAATCTCTGTTGAGAATTGTTCTTACTGTTGATTCTTGTGTTCCATGACGATTTCTTTTTTAAGAATTATTAAATAAAAGAATCATGATTCTGACTTCTAAACTTTTAGCCTAAGTTTTAGAATTCATGCCTCTTAATGTAGGAAGGTTATTGTCTCCATTGAAATCATTCTGTTACCCTAAAATTCAAGCGATGAATTGGTATCCCCCTCAATCATTCTAAAGCCTGTTTCTCACTGTTATACTAATTAAATTAGCATAGCACTTCCATGGATTAGTGTATTTTCAACAGCAGCGACCTCAGCATGATGCTACTGTTCCTTGAAGAATCAAACACTTCTATTTGATATGCGATCAATATGATATTCACTAGCACTATCATAAACATATCATTTTCTTACCTGTGTTTACATCCCATGAAACTAGTTCGTAGTTCCTGTTTTTTTGCTTTCCCAGCATATGCTAAAATGCCTTTTCGTGCATGTAGATTTTCTAAATTGTGAAAGCAATGTGAATGTAACTATACAATTTGCAATTGTTGATAATAGTTTTTAAAATTTTAATTGTTAATAAAATATTTTTATCAATTAATACAATTAAGGTTATGCAGTACTAGTCTCAGGAACTATCAGAGGCTCTGCTTATTTGCATGAAATGTTTTCTAGGAAAAACTTTTACAAGGAAAATGAATTATTTGCTGTTGTTGGGATATGATAATAAAATATGTTAGAAAATATTTTACGTGCTTGGTGCAAAGGGGAAAACATATTTTCCTCCTCTTTAGGTTGGTCCGGAGTGGTCTGGTTGAGTCAGGTTAGCTGGTTGGTTGATCTGGCTGGGTTGGGTGTGTTAGTCAGCCTAGTTGGGTTAAGTTGGTCAGATAAGCTGATTGTGCCAGTCAATTTGGTTGGTTGGGTGGGTCGGATAGGTTGGTCGGTCCACTTGGGCCCGTCAGTCTGGTTGGTTCAGTTGGGTTGGGTTGGGCAAGGCCGGTTGGTTAGCTTTGGAAGTATGGATCAAGCTCCTGATGCAAAAATGTTATTTCAGACATCATGCTTTATGGTAAATCATTGAGTTATTGTGTCAGACTCCCTGGAAGTATGGAACCTTGTCTGCAAGATAAGAGATTGTTTCCCTGATTCCCTTGCTGCCTATGTCACACCAAACAACCATATAGTGATGTCATGATGCATTATGAAAATGCAAACGTTAGAATAATTCCAAACATCTGCTAGCAAAAAATTTTTGGAGAAAGAATTATCTTCAGAATATTGACAAATTAACTATGACTTGATAACATTTTGTCAACTCATTTGGGATAATCCTCCTTTCTTAGTCTATATGAATCATGGGTTTAACCAATCAAGTTAATTTGGTTTGGGAACTTATATTTTCTTTTTTAGTTTTGAGGTTCTGGAAATGATGTTTCATGTTGATGTCTAATTTGTTTGTTTAATTATTTTCTCTTGCTAGGTAGAGAATGTTGGTAATGAAATTGCATCAGAAGTTTTGCTGGCATTTCCTAATATGCAAGCAAAAAACTTGGCAGCTATTAAAACATTTTATAGTGAAGGAAAAGGAAAAGAAAAGGGTTCTAGTGTTAGCCTTCCTACTACACTAGTTGAACCAAAAGGAATGCCCCAAGAGTTGACTTTTTATTCTGTGTCCTTACCTAAAGGTTTAGGAAAGGGAGGAGCTATTACTTTGGATGTGCTCACTGTATTCACTCATTCTCTGCAACCATTTCCTGAAGAAATTACTCAAGCTGATGTGCAACTTGTACTCTACCATGATAGTGCCTACTATCTATCTCCTTACAAAGTGAAAATGCAGACTCTTGGTATTAGATTGCCTGGTGGAAGAGTTGAATCTTACACAAAACATCCAAATTCGAAGCTCGTTGATTCAGAAATTAGATACGGCCCATTTGAAAAGCTTCCTGCCTTCTCCTACTCTCCTATAGTTCTTCATTTTGAAAATAATAATCCTTTTGCAGTCGCACACGAATTGCTACGTGAGATTGAGATTTCTCATTGGGGTAATGTTCAAGTTACTGAACACTATACTCTTGTCCATGGAGGTGCCCTAACAAAGGGAGGATTTTCTAGGTAGAGTTTCTGCTGCATTGCTATTTCTGTTTATAGTTGATACATTTAAATTTTGTTAGTGAAATTTATTTTACCCTTTTTCTGCAGGCTCGACTATCAAGCCAGACCAGCAATAAGAGGGGTTTCATCGTTTAATCATTTAATTTTTAGATTGCCACCAAGGGCACATTCTATATATTACAGAGATGAAATTGGAAACATTTCAACCTCACATTTGTGGGGTGATTCTAGAAAGGTGATCTCTCATTCAGAAGAGCCGCCATGTATGCGGGTCATTGTAAGATTAAATTAACTTTATGGCATCCATATGCTCTTAAGTCTTAAATGAGATTGTGTTATCTCTGCAGACACAACTAGAAATAGAGCCAAGATTTCCAATATTTGGTGGTTGGCAAACATCATTCACTGTTGGCTATGGTTTACCATTGCAAGATTTTCTATTCAAGTTGGATGGAAAGTATATGCTCAATATTACATTTGGCAGTCCTATGGATGAGCTTGTCATTGACAATCTCATTGTAAAGGTAAATTAATTTTCTATTCTATATTCTCATGCGGCATTTGATTTTTAACATATTGCAGATTGCTGGATGTGCTGCCTTTTGTTTTTAGAGTGCCAAGAATTGAAAATACCAGATGATTAGTATATCTATGTTTTTAACTGAAAATACCAGATGATTATTTTACAACTTCATGGAACTTCTAAGTTTTATTTAAATTACATGAAATATCTTGGTGCTTTTCATGAGATTTAGTTAAGGGTTTGATGACATCACTTCCATATGTAAGTAAACATGATACCATTTATTTTCAAGCATTAAAGCCTATATAACTTCTGATTTGTGGAATGAGGTTAAGAAATGAGCAATTGAGAAAAAAAACATTCTGTGTATTATAAGAAAGATTTGAAACCTCGAGCCAAGCTGGGGCTTCGCTCCCCTTTCGGCTCGAGATGGTTCTGTGTGCCAATCACGTGCCGGTGATGTGTCAAACACCAGAAGAGAGGACAAGGGGAAGAAGAGGAAGAACATGCTTCAATTTGGACGTCTAAGTGGAGGAAGAAGGGGAAAAGAGAGGAGAGAGCAGAAGAAGGGAGAAGGAGATGAATATGCTTTGTTTTGTACCTTTCTAGTTTCGTCACACCTTGTTGCTCTGGTTTTGTAATGCCACACATTTCCGGTTTCATTGTGCCACTTAGGTTGCATCGGGTGTTGACGTTAAAAAGGAGGAAGAAAGGGGAAGGGGAGGCCAGGTGGAAGGTTTCGCACCAGGTGTTCCGGATGCCGGAATATGCAGGCGTAACAAAATGTTTCACTCGTGCTGAACTAACATGGAACACACTTGAAATACTGATAAAAGTCTTCTAGTCCATAGTTGAGTTGAGAGTTTGAATTAATTTCAGAGGATGGGTTCAGTGTTAGTATCTAATTTTGAGATATTTTAGTATACACTCTATATATTGTAAGACTGGTGGAAATACATTAATCAGAATCTTAGTAGCATTCCTAGACAGGTCCAGTTATTCTGGTCTTTATTGTAATCAAAGAAAACCTAAATTTCTTTGTTGATTATAGATGTAAAAATAGGCAATGTTTTAGGCGAAATATTGTTGAAACAATAGTTGTTAAACATTGTTGATCCCAATAAGGTTCAGGCAGGATCAGCAATAGCAAATCCAATAATTATGGATATCTCAGACATCTGTTCAATCTGGAATGATAAAGAATCAATGAAAAGTGATTGGGATTCCGCTAAAAACAATGGAATCATGAAGGAATTGAAAGAAGTCTGGCAATATTTATATACAAATTTATCAATTTTATTAGGATTGGAGAGTCTGGTCTCGAGAAGATCCATTCACTGCTGGATTTTTAGCAGCAATGTGGTTCAGTATGGGAGAAACATAAACCACTAATCCGAATTGCCACCCATAGAAATAAGTGTGTTTGGTATGCAAGAATAGAATGGAATGAAATGAGAATAAAAAACACAATGGAATGAAATAAAAAAATGATTCATTCTGCTCTTTTATTTTGTTTTAATTATGGAATGGCACAATATATCATGTGATTCATTCTATGTTTGACCTATTCTTTTAATTCGTTCACCCAATTTGACTTAATTGGTCTATTTGGCATCTTTTGAGTTTCCCAATATGCGTTGTACTTTTGAGATACTCACCTTGGTCTATCCACCTTGCGTAGCCTAGTTGGTCCATTCAACACGTGTATCCTGTTCAATGGCCTTCCTTATCTAACTCAATCAGTGTGAGAGGCATGACTGGCCTGATCTATTCGCCTGACATGATCGTCAATGTTGCTTGATTGTCCTTGCTGGGTCACTAGGTGCTCAATTGACTCGAGTGGTTCATCCTGAATAATCAGATCAATAGTCCCTATTAATTACCAACCTACTAACTTGACTAACCAGATAGATCTGTATGACCAACCCAAATCGGTTGACCTCATGATTCATTCATTCTATTTATCTTTATTTCAGTTATGAAATGATAATTTGTTAAGTTGTATTATATTTGATGGAAGTGGAATGGAGCTTTTTCATATTTTATATTGAGGAATGGATAGAATGGAATGAGTCATTCATTGAAATGGATGAATTTACTTCAAACTGTTCATCCAAACAATTTAATTATATTCTGAAGGGAGTAAACAATTCCCACTTCATTCCATTCCCCCTATAAATCAGCAGGGCATCCTTTCTTTGTCCTCATGATTTTGTCAATTTTTTAGCTGAAAAGATGATGTGGATTTTGAGAATGTTGCTCCAACTTTAGCGAAATCTTTACTAGTTGAAGTACACTATTGATATTTGAGATCATACATCTCAAGTTGGATTTATGAGTGCTAATCAATATTTTTAGTTGATCTTGGTGTTTCACTTGGATTGAAAATCTTAAATTAAAATTGCTGGATGCAGATTGTCCTTCCAGAAGGTTCAAAAGGAATTATTGCTGCTGTTCCCTTTCCTGCAAGACAAGCAGAAGAGGTAAAGGATTCTATCTTGAATTTTAATGGCATATTCATCCCTTAGCCAGAATATTATGAAATGATTTTTTTCTTTTTACAGATTAAATATTCCCACCTTGACATTGTTGGAAGGCCCGTTTTAGTCTTGGAAAAGAATAATGTTGTTCCAGAAGATAACATCTATTTCCAGGTATGCTTTGACATTGATAACTCGGTATCAGCATAGCCTAATTTAGTAATTTATTCATCAATTTGTAGAAACTTAGGGGGCGTTTGGCTTGAATATTTTCCATTTTCATTTTCTGAAAAACGCGCAATTTCTAGAAAATAACGTTTAGTTTGCATTTTCCATCTCTGTTTTCTAAAAAAATATATAGCATTTTCTGAAAAAATAGAGAATGTCAAAAAGTCGTTTTCTATTTTTTTAGAAAATGCGCGATTTTTAAAAAATGAAAATAGAAAACATGCAAACCAAACGCCCCCTTAATCTTTTGATTTGTGGTAAACTCGGAGATTGTTTTGCTTGTTTGATTTGATTAATTTAGATATCAAATTTGATTTGATTATTGATATATTCTTGTGTAGATGCATATAGTTGTTGTATAGTTTTAACACAACCATGCTCATCTGTTGTTTCTAGAAAAAAAAATCTGGCTTGAACAATATGCTGCCATTGATCTTCAAAGTAACTCGTTTACTTAGATAAGAATTTGATCTAAAATTTATGTTGATGCTGATTTGAGTGGAAACTCCTCTTTTCCTTTGTACATTCAGTTTCACAAATTGTCATCAGTAGATCTTTGTTTAATGAGACACTTGCCTTTGTGATATTTATTTTTCCCAAAGACCTTATATATTATCATATATCAGCAAAATGTGGAATATAGATTAAATGAGATGCAAATTGGTCTTGAAGACAATATTCACCAAATATAAGCTCTGAAAACTCATATTAATTCTGCTCTAACGTGATAAAAGATATATTTTCTCTATCCTTTTATCCATTCGTATGGTGGTCTCATTACTTGGTTTACCAGATATTGAGCCAACCAAATAATGTTGCATATATTGACTACTGATTTCCTTCATCTCTCAACTAATTGAGGAATTCTATGGTTACAAATTTATGATGTCTAATTTACAGAATTTTCTTATTTGTTATTATTGTGTGGAAATATCCCTGTTAATTAAGTGGATTAATGGATCTCATTTTGACTTTTAGGTCTACTACCAGTTCAGCAAGATCTCATTGCTAAGGGAGCCAATGATGCTAATTTCTGGCTTCTTCCTCCTTTTTGTTGCTTGCATTGTTTACATTCACACTGATATGTCAATCTCGAAGTCTTCTGCGTCATATATTGCAAAAATTCAATCAGAGGAGGTATTAAACTTTTTTTATTTCTGCATCTTGTCCTCGTGGAGTTAAATTCATAGAAGCAATTTCTCTTTGATTGGGGCTAAGACAACATGGTTTATATTATGAACAGTTTTATTCGTATTGTAGAACAAAGATTCTTAAGTGCTGCGTTTATATAATAAGTAGCGAAGTTTATAGCATGAATGTTAGATATAACATGATGATAATAACAATAATTTGTAAGATTCTTTTGTTTTGGAATTAAATGGAATCTTGTATTATTGAAAATTTTCTTAAATACTCTGACACGGAAAAAATATTTTCTATAATAAATATCCATCTTTAAAATGTCTAATTGAATGCACATATTATTTATCTAGTTATGCTTGTCGGGATCTAGATCCTACATATGAACACTAAACAAACATATCATAGGTTTGATCCAATGCATTAATTCAGATCCGACATAGGGATCTGGATCATGTAGGTAGTTTGGACTGTGATATTGTAAGATCGGGATTACAATCTTGATTATTATGGGTACATTACTATAGCATCCATCACTCACAAGAAGGGAAGCCTACACAAAATGCAGCATAGATGTTCACAAATTGTAGTATCAGGAATTCTCTAAGAAATTGCATCTTGCAATGTGATTTTAGGATTGATGTTATTGTTTATATTAGTGTTATACTTGACCTTCTGGCTGAGAGTTTAAGCACAATATCTTGGATCACTTTTTTCGGTTTTTTTTTCCTTCTTGATGATGCTGTTATGTTACAAGGAAGGTCTTAAACTTGGTAGGATGACTGAGCTAAAAAATATCTGGATAACGTAAATAAATTGGAACACTTGTCTTTATTGTTTATTCTTATCAAGTATCAAGAGTCAAAGGAGTAAGTTATTTTTTTCAAGTGTAAATTTTCAATAAACAATTGAATTTTTGTTTTGAGAGACAGTAATAGATATGGCTATCTCTTACCTTCCTGAATTGTTACTCTTCTTGATATTTATTGTTTGTTTCTAAAGGGTTAACATGGATGCATATTCTTATTTTGCTTACCTACTTGGTGAATTACAAAAATAAAAAAAGATGATTGTAATGTTAATTGATTCATAACTTGACATCAGATATCTAAAATCCCCCATGCCCCTGGAGGAAGCAACGTATGACTGATTAAAAAGTGAAGGGACTGGTGTAAAGAAGAAAAGATGCGTAGCATTTCCTATCCAGTATGTTGAGGGGTTTTAATCCGAAGAGATGACTCCACAAATTATCCTCACAACCCAAGATTAGTACTTACTGGTATATAATAGATTTTAATGAACCAGAACTATACTTGGATTGTATTTGCAAACGAGATTTAGATCATTTTCTTGTGAGGTTGAATCATTAGCCCAATAATTGTGTCTTTGTCAGCATGCATTGACATTTGGTTAGCATCATTATAAGAGAGTGTCTTGGACTTAGTTGTCAATCACTCTTGCTGTTATCATTTAGACCAGTTATTATGTTTCCTCTTGAGTTTCTTTTGTGGTCAATTGCCATGTTTAAATGTTTGAAAATTTTTCTCAGTTGCATTATGCCATTGATTAAACACAATTCTTTTCTCTTTTTTTTCATATTTTCTGAGTATCACAGTTTACATTATATTCTCCAATGGTGCCCAAATTAAAGTGTGTTTAAATTTGACATGCTGCCATATTGATTTTGTTGCAGGTGCAAGCAACAGTTCAACAGGTTCTTAGTATCATCAACCAATGTTTAGCAGTGCATGAGAAGCTGGAGGCCTCACTAAGAGATCTCTCAAGGACTGGAGATGTCCAGTCTTGTAAAACACTTCGTAGGACAGCTGATGCACAGCTGAAAGAATTGGTTAAGGAGTTGAAGCCATTGACAGCATTTTTACACCATTCTCCTCAGGCTTCCCATATATTACCAAAGGTAATAACATTTTTTATTTATGAACATGCAATGCAGGCTCTTTTCGTTTGAACTATGATGGTGTGACTATCTCATAATGAAGTGGGAATATTAGAGTTGACATTTGACGATCTTAAAATATTACAGTTAAGCATTGGTTTAAGGGTGGCAAAATTTTTCATACTTGTGCTCGCATTGAAATTGGTCAACTAGTTCATATTTGTATAGTATGAAAAAAAACCAGTTATCTGTTGAAATTTTTTTACAGTTGAACTGAAGGTTTTAAAACCTGACATGCGTTTGATATTATTTAATCATGAAAGGATGAGGGATTGTTGTTCATTAACGATGCCATGCAGCGAAACTGGGGGCAAACTGGTGACTGGGGGCACTCACCAGTTTGGGAGAGTGCCCATGGTGTATGCAATCTGCAATCACAAGTGGGATGTGGATACAGAAAAATCCTCATTGGAAAAAGTTGTGCAAACTGTTTGTTTCGCCACTCAAAGAATTGGACTTAAAAGCACTATAGTTCTGGTTTGTTTGAACTGTTAATCAACATTGAAATAGATTACCTGCTTTTACGAAGGTTCTACTTTGCGAATGCCAACAGGAATTGTTCTAGCTTCTTGCTTTTTACCCATATTTTTTTTTGTCTTTCTTTCTAATAATTTTATTAATAAAAAATAATTTTTTTAATTTTTTTATGTGAAATATTTTTTTTCCAGGTGGAGGAGCTGATTGCCAAGGAGAAAGACTTGCAAGACAAGATGATGCTGAAACACTCCACCGTGGTTGATTGTTTTGAAAAGAAGTACAGTGGAAAAGATATAGAGAGCCGCATTGCCCCTCAGCAGCAGAAATTAACTGTTCTGAGGCAAGAGATGGATGATCTCCACGAGTTCCTTGATGAGATCTAAGATCATCACAATCCCATCGTAATCATTAGCATCGTGAAATGTCATTGAGAGTTTTGTGGTACCATAAGATGTCTTGATTATTAACAGTAGTAGATGCTTAATTTGTTTTATCGGTATGTAGCTGGAAAACAATCTGTTTTATTAGATACTCAGCATAACTGTATTTTTGGTAATCCACTACCCTCATAAGCTAGTAGAAGCTTGAATTATGATATAAATAGGTAGAACATAGTTGTCCCCGAAACAAAACATCTCATAGTTCAAGTTATTTTCAAGTATCTAGGTTTGCTAGATGGTCTTCATTGCTAGCGTGTTCACATTGTGCCAGATGATGCATAAACTACATGAATTGCCATTAGCCACTCTTAAGAAGAGGGTTTACAAGCATCTAAAGGGAAACAAAACAAAACCAGCAACCAAAATTAGAATGAAAAATGAGACCAATTCACAAGTCAACTGCTATGAAAACTAACTTGGAGAATGAACTCATGGTGATCAGAGCAAAATTCTTGAGTCAGTTCCCAATAAACACCCACTAAAATTCTTGAGTCAGTTCCTCTGTTCCGCTTTTAACGTGTCCTCGTATTTCATTACCGATTGGACGGATCAGATCGGATCTCAAGAATACGGTACATATCACGAGGATATGAATACATATCTCGAGAATATCCGTCTGATCGATAATGGGACACAGGGTCATGATAAAAATGGGATAGAAAATTTGATCTGTGCCGGGGTGGAACCCTGTGCAACGGTCCTTAACTATCCTAGGACCGGCTCTATTTTTAAATTTATCTGATGAGCAATGCATGAACTAAACTATTCATCATCAAAATTATTTAGATCGCAAGAACGGAATATCCAAAAAAAAAATCATTACGAAGAAAAAGATAATTTTATATTATTTATTATTCTCATATATTAATGTAGCTAAAAAATTTCTCTTTCAA
>JBBPFQ010000069.1:3376625-3390489 GCA_037974815.1 Kaempferia elegans
GCAATGGGCCGTAATTGTTTGCGGTCCATCGACGAATTCACCCGCCCATCTAGGTTATAGTTTAGGTCCGGACGGACGGCCGGAGGCCGCCCAAAGGCCGTCGGAGGTGGGAGGGTAGCCGAATTGCCTATCGCCAAGAGGGGGTGACCTCCGGGCGGCCGGCCCGGACCCAAACTATAACCTAGATGGGCAGGTGAACCCGTCAATGGACCGCAAACAATTACGGCCGATTGCGCCTCCATTTCGGCCTCCAAAATGGAGTGGACCATCCCCTAGTCCACAAATTTGTGGACCAAAGGATCCTGGCTGAAAATAAATGTGTTTAATACTGGAACTATGTATTGTATTTTTATTTTAATTAAGAAACTTTTTCTTAATTAAAATTTTCGTTTGTTTTTGGATAAACCTATTTTTGAATTAATTAAAGTGTTTGTTCCATAATTTTGTAGATTAGGGGATGATCCCATCCTATTTGTAGTCGGATTGAGATTCTCAATCGCAATCCAATTACCACCTAGGTTACTAGGTAGATAGATGAATCTGTCAATATACCGTAAGTAATTACGACCGAATTACAATTTCAATTAGGCCATAATTAGAATATGGACCATCTACTTATTTATAAAATGATGAACTAGAGGGTGTAATCTCAATAAATTTGGATACGATATAATCAACAAATCTTACTATATTATTAAGAATCTGACATCAATACTAACGGATTTCTAATTAATTTGGTAAAACCTACAATGAAATTAATCAATCATGGATCTAGAGTTCGAGACTCAGGTGCTGCGTATTATTGTAAAATTTTTTTATTAATAGGTATTACACTACTATGGTCTCTTTAGCCTTATATCTTAGAATTAACAACACCGTAAACAGAGAAACTTCTATAAATACTTTAGGTCAGTGACTTTAAAAAACACACATTTCTTGACTTTTTTTGCTAAGATCAAGTGCATTATATGTGCTTATCAATTTAATATCTGATATAAAAAATTAAATTCTTTTTTTTAATGATGGAGAGTTTGTTACTACTTTTGGTTCTTGAGCGTCTCCTTGCGTTGTACTATTACATAGGCTTGACGCATCATTATCAAGTCTAATTTATCGTATTTATGTACATGCAACGTGTGCGAGCGATGACTAAGTTAAAATTAAAAACAAAAACAGCAGAAATAATAATGAATTCAACAAATTAAAAATAAAAACAGCAGAAAGACTCCACATGGCAGAAAGACCCAAGCCACGCCCAAAAGTAGTCAATTATCTTTTCCCGATTCCTGAATATAATCATCTGGATCATCTCCTCCTCGACCTCCTCCTCGACCTCCTCCTCCACAGCCACCTCCGTCGGCGGATTGCTTGCCGATGCCTCGTTGTCTATTCGCCGATGCCTCGTTGTCCATTCGCCTGCCGTGGCGTCGAACGTCTCAAAACTTTGATTGCCGTTGAAACTTTGATGGACGTCGACATCGAAAACGCAGAATAAGCCACGGGCGAAGATTCCTCTGCACTTATGCAGGGGACGCGCCATGTCCGGCAGAGGCATCCATGCGTCCGTCACTACGTTGTACGCCAGCGCCGATCGCAACGCCCGCCCTCGCAGGTCTTGCCCGCCGGCCACGAACACCAACGGCGGCGACTCCGCTGAGCCACCAGCGCATGCGAAGAAGGCCCCCCGCTGGCCCGGCATGGCCGCCCCCCGCCGCCAGACGCCGGTCAACAAATTGTGAACGTGGACCTCATCGGTCCAATGGCTGTCCCGTCCTATCACCACCAGCTCGTGCCCCACCGCCACCACTTGACAATTGCTCGACCAGTCACGGATCACCGGCAGCTTTGTCCAGACTTTTTGGGTCACGTCGTACAAGCCTACCCACTTTTCGTACCGATACTTAAGATTCGATACTACGAATGCAGCAAAAGGACGAGCTGCGTTGGCGGCTTTACGGAGACGGTAAAAGGAGGAGGAAGAGATTTCATGCTTCCATCGCTTACAGACACGTCGAGCGATCCCAAAACAAGAGAAAGGGAGGCGTATGAGACATTGAAGAGCAACCTCGTCCGGCAACCCTGGTATAAGTTCATCCTCCATCGTATACAATTTTGATTTAGTTTAGTAAAAATATAAATTTTATAAAATAATTATAACAATCTTTATTTAATCTATATAACTTGAGAATTAGTCTAGCGATAAGATAAAATTTATAAATTAATTTAAAAAAAAAAGAAAATTCAAGCATCAAATATATAACAAAATAAACTTTATCCTTATATAACAAATTAATATTTTAAGTTTCCCTAAAAATTAACTACTAAATTCCCGCCTAAATATAGAAATAAAAAAATTTCTTATTTTTATTTTCTAAATAATATTTAAAAAATGTAGATTTTAATTTAATTTAAGATCATTTAAAACCCATTTAATTTAAGTATCAAATATAAAAAAAAAATGATTCTAATATTTCTATACTATTTAAAATAAATTTTATTTTAATGTATATGTAGCTTCAAAATATAGATTATTTTGATTCTAATATTTATATACCATTTAAAATAAATTCTATTTTAATGTATACGTAACATCAAAATATAGATTATTTTGATTCTAATATTTCTATACAGTTTAAAATAAATTCTATTTTAATGCATACATACGTAGCATCAAAATATAGATTATTTTTATTCTAATATTTATATATCATTTAAAACAAATTCTAGTTTAATGCATACGTAATATCAAAATATAAATAATTTTGATTCTAATATTTTTATATCATTTAAAAATAAATTATATTTTAATGCATACATAGTATCAAAATATAGATTATTTTGATTATAATATTTATATACCATTTAAAATAAATTCTATTTTAATGCAAAAGTATCATCAAAATATAGATTATTTTAATTATAATATTTCCATACCATTTAAAAACAAATTCTATTTTAATCCATACGTAGTATCAAAATATAGATTATTTTGATTCTAATATTTATATATCATTTAAAATAAATTCTATTTTAATACATAAGTATCATTAAAATATAGATTATTTTGATTCTAATATTTCTATACCATTTAAAACAAATTCTACTTTAATGTATAAGTATCATCAAAATATAGATTATTTTGATTTTAATGCATACTAGCATCAAAATATAGATTATTTTAATTCTAATATTTTTATATCATTTAAAACAAATTCTATTTTAATGCACACGTAGCATCATTATCTCATGTAAGACTTTTTTTTTTTTTTTGAAAAATCTGTTTTCAGTCATGGATAGTTGTATGTCGTTATATCCAGAGTTACAAATCTTAAGGGCTTCAAAATTTTAATATGTGACGTAGATGTTAACCAAGAAAGATCGATGACAAATGTTGTATTTAAGGAAGTTTTTCCTAATTTGTAATATTATTTTTTTTCATATGAAATGTATTAATAATAGTTAAATTAATTTGTTACATCTAATATTTTAATTTCATATAAAAATAATTCATATTATCTAATTTTTTTTATACATATTTTATACGTGATATAATCCGTGCATCGCACGGTTGAAATACTAGTTGATTTTAAACTGAGAAAAATTATTTTTTTTAATAATATTTTTTGAATTTTATTTTATTTTATTTAAACAGTAGTCTAATGTGTCAAGTTTGTTCGTTCTATCGTCAGTCGGCTTTACTTTATTTGAACGGTTAATCTGTTAGTTACACTACAAATATCATTTTAACCCCTAAAGTTAAAAAACGAATATAAAGGGTATTTTTGTTAATTTTATGTAAAATTACTAAATTACTCCTAAATTATAAAATTTCTATAATTTCCAGTAAATATGAATGAATTATCCGAAAAAAATATATGATCACTAATCGCTTTTTTTAATTGACAATTATTCATTTTGATCCATAAATAATTATACTTATTAACCAAAATTTATTTGGCAAATATTTTGTATATTTTATAGGACAAGATAAGATTGACTAACAATTATCAGTAAATTAATTATACATTTGTTAATTTTTATAAAGTTTATTTTGTTATAGAAAGTCAATTTTTTTTTTAAATACAGACGGATGGTTAATAATTATATATTTCATATTACAAATTTAATTTTTAAATTTTAACTTTTCATGCTCGTAAATTAATTAATTGCTAGACTAATTCTAAGTTAGACTAAATAAAAATTTCTCATAATTTTCTATAAAATTTATATTTTAAATTATTCTTGTAATTAATTTCTATATTCATCATAAACAACTCTATATATTATTGATTAAGAATCTAAATTGTCTCTAATTGGGGCTGAGCTAATAACAGTGAAGATGTTGCTCTCTTCACTGCGTCTTCTTTTTACCAACTCCGGTGGTATTCGAGGCCGGCAGGCATGGAAGAGCAAGGGCAGGCATTGTCATACAACTTCGATACAGACATCACTATGTATTCTACATTTTCGGTGGCCATAGTCGGTCAGCGGCATTTGACACAACGGCTGACCGGACGGCCAGGTGATGGTTTCGTCTATGTCAAATGGCGTACATTTTGGAGGAGAGGTAGCATTGCCGATGACCGTCTCCGGCCATGTCGAGTCCAGGTCTTGTAATCACTTCAGAAATAGATTTATTATAGATTCTCAAAATATCAACACAAACATGCAACAAACTGTTCGTTCTCCTGCACTATATAGCTCAAGAAATTCATAGTAAATTGAAAAAGGAAACAAGAAAAAAGCTAGTTAAGAATAAACCTCCTTCATTGTACCCAAAATATTATTTACGATAACTTCCTGCTGACTTTTAGGGTTATTGTGACCAAGTATCGGTACTAACTTATCCTATCTAAACACAATAGACCATGTTGTCTTGTTCCCCTTCAGAAGCAGGCTTATGATGAGTCAATTTAGGAGATATATGTAGATAGCATGGACCAAGGCATGTTTACAGAATTCTGAGTTGAAGATTAGGGTAATCAGTTCTGCTCTTGTACTTGTCAAAGAGCTCCTGGAGGGCATGAACAAACCGAGCATGTGTCTCATTTATCTGTGGAATCAAGAAACATACATGTTTTATTCCAATGCAAACAATTTGCCCAGAAGATTTGGTTTTGGAAGCATTGGCACACTTGATGAGTGAAGTGTGCCATCTTTGTTTACCTCATCTGCAGTGGGCTTTGGATTCTTCAACAGCTTGATCGGTCGTCCGACTACAACGTGCAATGGACGCCGAAACGGAATTGGAGTTCTGCATAACAGGAAAAGGTTGCTTACGATAAGATCGAGCCAAGAAAAACCAGTCCTAAATCTAAATTTGGAGGTCAAGCCTACCCAAATCTTCCCCAGAAGACCAATGGAGTAAATTTTAGTGATCTAGCAATCTGGAAAAACATTTTCCCAGTAGGCTTCCACCACCGATAAACATAGCTCTGTTGTCGGCCAAAAATTAATAAAAGATTATTTTCACATTTCTTTGTTTAAAAACCAGATCATATCAACATCTTTGAGAATTCATGCAATTGTATCATCATAACGGATAAAAAATCAAACCTGACCAAAGCAAAAGACAGGAACTAGAGGGCATCCTGTCTCAATGGCAATTCGCACAAACCCTTTTCTTGTTTTAAGGAAAGCAACCTATTAACCACATGGATTTAACTTGTTAGTATTCAGATGATCCATTTTATCTGAAATTCAAATAAGCAAATAGACAACTGAAATATCAGGAAAGCATACAATAAACACTGGAGGAGACTAAATTTCACCCTCAGAAGAAACAACAAAGTGATAGATGGAAATAAAATAAAATCATGTTAAATATCAGTTAAACCTTATATAACTGAGACCAATATCGCGAGAAATTACCAATTGAACTAGGATTAGTTAATGTTATGTATCATTCAACATGCACTATTAACCTGAAAAAATTAAGTAGTGAATTGAGAAAATTTTGAATTTAGAATAAATGTATAGCATTGAGAACAGATCAAAATAATAGTCTGCAGTGAAGTATTTGGTTCAATGCAGAAGAGAGACCTCAGTGTCATGGCTCAAGTGAAGTGTTTCCTGAACGCCACCCGGCACAATGATGCAGCTGTACCCAGCTGCTAAATATTCATAGAAGTTCTTCCTTGATGCAGGGATTAGCCCAAGCCATGTCCAAATCTGCCTCAGAAAAGGAGTGTAGAAAACCTGACAAAAGATTCACACGCAGAGAATTAGAAGTCACAGAGACACATATGTATCAAAAGAAAAGAATAAAAATGTTCAAATAAAATTAATTATATCTACTGGAATGAGGGAACCTTACTGCACTGCTTGCGAGAACCTTCATCTTACACAGTGGCATGAACCTCGCGTCTTCCCCAAGAGCACAAAGAGCTATTGGCAGGACCGAGTGTGGCTCATAACCAAACACTGCAATATTAACAAAGAAATCAAACATATCTGCTGACAATTGGTGATTTTTTTTTTCTTTTGCAGAGGGAATTTTTTGATTCAGGAAGGTAAAGTTGCAAAAAGGTCGGGAAAATGGTAGCAGAGGTTAGCTAGTTTTTGCTGTGATATTTATTCATTTATTTATCATTAACAAATATATTTTGGAATAACATTAGAACATGAAAAGTAAATTAAAATGATCTAATATACAAATGAAACATGAAACTAAATAATAATTAAAAGTATACATCAAACTAATTACATTCATGAGAGATTTCATTGTTCATGTTGATGTAGGCCTAATTTATGTTGTTGGTATCAGTATTGTCAGCTTAACAGAAATGAAGATGAAAAAGTAAAGCTCTGTTAAGGATAACCCTAAGAATTTAATGGTGGATAAGAGCTTACCGTAGGCCTGATCCGGGTCGAAAGCCGTGATGTCCTCTAAATGAAGGGTGATCGGAAAATATCCACACGCGTACTTACAAATATACCTGATTTTTTTTATATGAAAGGGAAAAAAAAGACAAATTGCAAAGGACATTAGCCAAAGTACAAACTAAACTAGGGTTCCACGAAATTGATGGAGAAATTTGATACCTTGACAATTTCCGACCCAAATAATTTCCATCGTCGAGAGGAATCACCATGAAGATAATCAGAATCGCAAAAACCCTGAATCAATTGAAAGAAATCATTATAATAGGAATCGAGCACGAGCAGAGATGCCGAAGGAGCGGCGGGAGGATACGAACACGAAGGCGATGTGGGCGGGGAAAATGAGGAGGGCGGCGAGGACGAGAGCGACGTTGAAGTGGATGGCGCCGAGCCAGAGGACGAGGGCGAAAATGGTCCTGAGGAGGGAGTAGTCCGTACCTTTGAACACCGCCGGTTTCCCGGCCGCCTTCCCGTCGTCCTCATTCATCACTTCGATCGACATGAGAGAGAGAGGAGGAGGAGGAGGAAGCTGATGCAGCTCAGCGCAGATCGCCAGGGGAGGTGGTTCTGGTGTTTATATAGCGATCCAGAAGGAAGGTGGTGGACGCACGCGCACGAGGTTGGGGCGTGTCATTGGACCGTCGATTTGTGATCCGACGGTAGGCATCCATTCAGCAACGCAACACCGTCGGGAAGAGGATGCTGATGACACGTCAGTAAAATTTCCCTGTCCACGAGCCTAATGTCGAAAAAAGCCCCGGGCTATGGTGCATAAGGACATTTAGTTATCTCCCAAACATCCATATATTTATAGAAATTTTTCTTCCAAATGAGACTTGTGATTAAGGGATGTTGAGCTTCTGAGCTGTCCTCCACGAGTGTTTCTCGATTTACCTTAATGGTCAGTGGAAAACTTTCGTAGGATCGAATCAGCCACCCATAGAATTAGTGAACGAGACTAATTGAATTCATTAATTTTTTTTAATGTCAACAAAAAATATAAATTTTAGCTGTGAGGTAAAGTAGCAAATGCTCACAGTGAGAGATTTAGAAGCTCAATATTATTCGGTAGGATTATTTAAAAAATATTTATTAATTAAATGTATTTAAAAATATATATTTTAAAGGTAAATAGAAATAAATAAGTACTATTTAATGTAAAATAATATTTTATTTTATAATTATATTAAAAAAATAATAAATTAATATAAAATTTGACTTATATATGTTTCTCAATCCACAGTTCACTCCAAGCTCATCACTGGTCGACCCACATGGTTCATGAGTCTAGACGGATAGACCCCTGACGAGATTGGATTGATATAATTCTAACTCAATCTACTTAAATTATTTAATAGAGTGGATCAATAGGATGAGTCTAATCCTAATTTAAGGCTCTAATATTTAGTTGTATAACTTATTATTTTATTGTACATCTTATTTGAACAGAAAAATTTTATAAATTAGACCATAGTTATAAATCAAATACAAATCATAAATATCTTTAACTAGACCTAAATAATTTATTATTATTATTTTAAATCCAGACATAACTAATTTAATTATCATATAATAAATCCCGATAATATAATATCTAGTTTCATTTTTAATTTATTCCCTCCTAATTACGTGGGACAAGCCACTGGAATGAGACCACTGGAATGAGATATCACCTCATAAGTCATAATTAATGCCGAAATAAAAACAAAAGGAGTGTTTGGAACGGAAAGAAAACAATTAAAAGAACGAATTTAAAAACAATTGACATATCAACTTCTTAATAGGAGAGAACTTCCTTTATTATTATTTTTTTTTTCGGTTAAAAAAAGAAAAATCTCGACGACGACAAAGCGGAAAAACCAAAGAAACGTAGATACAAAGAAAAGGAACGACAAATTATTTTTAAAAATAATTCTAGTTTTGACAATACTAAATTATGTATTTAATATCTATTTTATTCTTCCGTTCATTATCAAAATCCTATTGATCGGACGGCGTAGATCAGATCTAGATGTGTATTCATATCCTCGTGATATGTGTCATATGATCTAGATTTAATCTGCGCCGTCCGATCGACAGTGGGACATGAGGACAGGTAAAAAGTGGAACAGAGGATCTGATCTCCGCTATAATGCAATGAATTCGCCCATATTATTTTTAAACCATAAAAAATCTTTTTAAGATTTTAAAATTATTGCTCTTAAAATATCACATTAATATTTAAAAATATAGATATAATTAAGAAAATAAGATGGAGATACAGGAGTTAGTTCCATTTCATTCTAAAGGGAGCTTGGTAGAGGAGTTTAGGGGTTATGAATGAGAATTAAATCTATTTCATTCTCATTTTTTATGTTTAGTAGACGAAACCTGAAGAACAATCGGAATAAAAATTTGGATTTGATATCCATTAATTTGATAATCTACTCCCCTAGATAGCACCAAATTCATTCCCCCATTACTTTTTTTTAAGAAATTGAAAAATCTTCTTCTCCTCACTTTTTCTCAACCCCTCTTCTCTTCTCTGCACCCCTCCTTCTTCTCCTTCTCCTCCGCCCCTTCCCATCCCTCCTCAGCCCACTTCTAATCCTCTTCCTTTAAAATTTTCAAACACGCAAATTAAACCATAGTCAAATAAGAAAATGTATAGATTTATCATTTCAAAATAAAAAACGAAGGACATTAATATTATTCATGAATTTATATTGTGTTGCTTCTCTATATTGCCCGGCCTTTTCCCTTGAGCGACTCTTTTTGATTTTCTTGTTTATATTTTTTCAAAGAGTATTTTGAAATTTTTTATTTAATTTCAAAATGATTGTGCCTATGATTTGTGTTATTAATTTTTTTATATTATTTTTGACTAATTCTCATTCCATAATTTAATCTAAATCAAGCAATATAAATAAGAATAATAGTCATTCCACGTGGCAAAAATCGATTCACTCGTCCCTGGCAATCGGTCTCTAGGTCAACACGGAGGAGGTAAATCACGGGTGACTACTATCCATTAGTGTAAATGGTCAAGATATGAGAAAGTATTATGGGACACGCTAAGTTTTGATCTCAAAATCTCATGTTACAACCTCCCATATCTTACCTACTACACCGCCCCGAGAGGACGGAATAATATCCGTTATTTATACTAAGCATCATCAATCTAGCAATTATTCCCTTTGCCATTAACCTATATATCAAAATTCATTATCATTTTCATTAACAAATTTATACCAAATGCCTCCTGAGTCTTATATTTTCGTTAGTTTTCTTGACTATATTCATTCCTTCGAATATCAATTTGTCATAATATATTAGGAGTGGTAACTTTTTTAATATGAATTAAATTTGTTTAATGATTAAAAAAATATTTTAATTGATTGGTATAATGAAACAATCGATTCCGCATTCGATAGGTTTATGTATACTAAGGGGATGTTTGGTTGGTGGATTTAGGAATGAGGGAATTGAATGATAGTAAATAATAGTGTTTGGATTATAGGTTTGGGAATGATTTTCAAATATATGAGAATCACCAAACTCATATGACTTGGGGGTTTCATTTCCATTCTCATTCCCATTTTTCCT
The DNA here is from genome assembly GCA_037974815.1 of Kaempferia elegans. Lineage (NCBI taxonomy): Eukaryota > Viridiplantae > Streptophyta > Magnoliopsida > Zingiberales > Zingiberaceae > Kaempferia > Kaempferia elegans. The sequence goes on from JBBPFQ010000069.1 coordinate 3,387,093, forward strand.
CAAAAATTTTAATTTTCTTTTAAATGTAAAAAAAATTAAAAAAAATTAAAACAATTAAAAATTTAGAAAACATAAAAAAATTTAAAATAAAAATAAAATAATTTAAAATTTAAACAAAAAATAAATTTTAAAAAAATTTAAAAAATGAAAAAAAAAAGAGAAAAAAAGGTGAAAAAGGAAATAAAGGAAAAAAATGAAAAAAAATAAAATTAGAAATTATAGAAAAAAAAATCTAAATAGATAATCAAAGAGAAAAAATAATAATAATAATTTTAAAAAAAGGAATTATACCTTAACAAAGTTTATAAATAAAACAGTAATATTTAAATGATTAAACTCATTCTCATTTTAGCCTACTGTAAAACTTATTTAAATTTCTATTTCTGCCTCTCAAATCAAACGCCACCTAACTTTAATCGATTGCTTGCTTACTATTTAGGACCACGTCAACATGACGAATTGAATTTTCTTTCCGTTAATGATTAAAAAATTTAATTTATATTTAAAAAATATTATTATTAATATATTATGTTAAATTAATATTTAAGATCACGATTGAAAGAAGTAGATAAATTACATATATGTAGTTGATTAATATAATATAACAATCAATTTAATTTATTGATACGTTAATAATCGATTAATGCAGTCAAAGTTAATATTCATGACCACATCAACATGACGAATCGAATTTTTAATGATTAAAAATTTTGATTGTATTTAAAAAACTCAAGTGTTGTAATCAATTAAAATTACTGTTCATGACCACTTCAACATTTTTTCCTTTAATTTAAAATTTTGATTCATATTTAAAATTTCATTATTGTTTAATATATTGTGCTAAATTGATTTTTGAGAGTATATATATAATTATGAAAATTAGACAAACATATGGAACTTATTCTATATCATTTCAAGCTTTCTAAGTATATCAGTCGATTTCCATCAAAACTATGGCGTAAATCGGTTAATGGTCTTGGAGAGTTCGGAATGATATGGAATAAAGTCATATGTGTTCGTCTAGTTCTCATAATTATATTTATAATCTCAAATATCAATTTATCATATTATATTAAAAATAGTGATCTTTTGAACCTAAATTATAATTTTTAATTCTTAAAAAAATATTTTAATTGCAATAGCAATCGATTCGGCATGTTTATGTGATCACAATTACTACATTTTAGTAATCGATTAATTTTTTTTAATGATAATAAAATTTGATTTATGGTTAAAAAATCACCGCTCTTAATATATTATATCAAATTAATATTTGAAGATGTGGATATAATTAAAAGGATTAGTCGAACATATAAACCTTGGTTTCATATCATTCTAGACTCTCTAAGTCTATCAATCAGTTTCGATCAAAACCAAAGTAGTAACAAGATGATGGACTTAAAAGCTCAGAATGACATGAAACCAAATTTTATGTGTTCGTCTAGTTCTCCTTATTATATTCATACTCCTCACATCAATTTGATATAATATATTGAGAATAATAATTTTTTAAATATTAATAAGATTTGTAATTATTAAAAAAAAGTTAATCAATTACTATAATGTAACAATCAATTAAAGTTACTCTTCGTAACCATATAAACATGCTGGACCGATTGTTATAATGTCACAATCAATTAATTTTTGTAATAATTAAAAAATAGTCATTGAGTAGGAGTGTCATCTTTGAACCACGTTATATCGACGTATTAGATTTGCCTGTGCTTGTTTTTGTTTTAAGTTTAGCTTTCTATTTATTATTTGGTATTCAACTACGCTGACAACATAGGAAACGATCGTTTGGGATGGAGTGGTTATTCACTCCCTCCTCCTTTAGCCAGTGCAGGGGTCCCAATACTCTCTCCTCTAGTTAATTTTTAGGATAATCGCTATCCTATCTGACGTTAACATCAAGAACGAACTCTTCATACCTCTAAATTGCCCTCTGCAAGTGAAGATCAAAGCACCACCTTAGAAGAATTTTTAAAAAAAAAAAAAAACAATGCTAGAAAACTTTAAAAGGATCTTTCTTAACTATCTGATGATTTGGCCTGAATAAGTTTGAGTAAACAAATAATCTACTCCTTTAATTTGCATTTGTTTCTATTAAGCAAGACTCCCTGATCACATGGGTTATGGATAACCTCCAAAAGGAAATTATCTTGGTAATTCACCTTCCTGAAAATTGCAAATCTCAACTAATTAGATTGATGGCCACGATATTAATGAGTACTTAATTAGTTCTACATCAAAATTAATAAGAAAGTACATCATAATTAAAATATTGATATAAGGATAACACATGCAAGGATTAGTACACAAGTAAACACATAAGTTAATAGGGAAGATAATCAAATAATCAATTGAATTAAATGAACACAATTTAATTTAGGTTAAATTGTCCTAGAGTGTCAAACAATCAAATAAGCACACAAGTCATTGAAACATAGGAGATAAGATAGATATGAACAATTTAAAAAATAAGCTAGAAATAAATGACATGCTAACGTATCGAATTAATTTATCATAAATGAACTCAAAGATTCAGATTAATTTATAATATACATATTGGAATAATTTTTTAACTTTGAATTAGATTAGTTGATCATAAATGAGCTAAAAGATGCACACATCATATTAGTTTTTCAACTTAGAATCATATTAAGATGTACACATTAAATTAGTTTCTCGATTCATAACCAGTCTTATATTTAAAATATATATATATATATATTGATCCGGCTGTTATACGGGTGGATGACATCTGGCATCAAAAGCCAGATAAGCATGTGGGGACTCGAGTGCATCTTGGGCATGGGGAGGATAAGTTAGCTATGAGATAGAAGATTATTTAAACAGTAAGTGCTGAATTGATGAAAGCCCCGAGCAATACCCGGGCACAGAAAGTCCCGAGTACTCCTCGGGCGAGGAAAGTCCCGAGTACTCCTCGGGCACAGAAAGTCCCGAGTGCTATTCGGGCGTAGAAAGTCCCGAGTACTCCTCGGGCACAGAAAGTCCCGAGTACTCCTCGGGCCCATAAGCAAGGAAATCACTCCATATTAGGAACGGGCCGACTCGTAGAAGGATCCCTGCAATCCTCCCCCGGGAATTCCGGTATTTATTGCTAAAAATAAGGGGGAGGTTATATAAAGGAATCACGTGCGTCAATATTTGGATATAAATATTTGAAGAAGCAAAAGAAGAGAGATACGAAGTGTCTTTTTCCTTTATTAACAGATTCCTGCAATTTCGGAAAGGGCGCCAGGTCAGCCCTAAACAGGGGAGAAAGAAGGATAGCCGTCTCTATATAAGGAGGTGTGGCTTCGACAACCAGGTATCTAAGTTCCCTTTACGCAACTTCTCCCTCTTGGCGATTCTGACTTGAGCGTCGGAGTGG
>JBBPFQ010000069.1:3490390-3503897 GCA_037974815.1 Kaempferia elegans
TTTTCCCAACACACTATATCATCTTCTTCCTAGCATAGGAAATCTGTAGCACTCCCCTTCATTTCTTCTCTCCCCGGTGTATAAATTCTCCGGCTCAATTATAATTTATTTTTTCCTATCTAATTTCTTTCCATATCCTTATTTTCTAGCAGTAGTCGCAAAAAAAAAAACTAATAATAGTTTTTTTAGTATTATACCTATTTTAGTAAATTTGTTAATAAAAAGAATTTTATAAGAACAAACACATTAATATCTTTAAATTGTTTAAAATAAGTTCATCCAAACACTTTAACAGTTTATTTTTAAAATAAGACTTATAAACTCCTAAAACAACTTAAAAGTTATATGAACTTATAAGCTGTTTTTAATAAGTTTAGCCAACCACATTCTAAATAATGAATGCTCGTTTATTTTTTCCATTAAAGTTTATTGGCGAAATAAGATATTTTTTAGCAATTTTAAAATTTATTAGACCATCTCCAACCGGACACTATTATTCCAAAATAGTGTTAAAAAAAATCTAAAAATACTCCAACCAACACCCTTTCATTTGCACCATCTTGGTGCAAGTTTTTTTTAAAAAATATGTTTTCTATTTTTCTTATAAAGCTATTTTCTTTAATATAATATATTATAATATTATATTTTTATTTAAATTATTTTTAAATATTATAAAAATTAGTTATTATTTACTATAAAATTATTATTTTTAATTATTATTATTATTATCATAATAAAAAAATTTAATAAATTAATATGTATGTTGAATAATAAATTATAAAATATTTTAAAGAATAATATTTCTTTTAGGGTAAAAATGATGTGTATTAGTTGGAGTTGAAAAATTATTTATTATTGAAATGATATCAAATTGATATAAAAAATATATTAAAATAGATTTTATGGTGGGAGATAACTTGTAATATATTTGATCTAGCAGTGAAAATAACTTTGGAGACTGTCTGTCAATTTTAAAGTTGTTTATGGTTATTTTGAATTATATTTATTAAATTTTAAATTTTAAAATAATAAATATGCAAAATGGTGAGGATTTGAAGGATCGGACGTTTTGCACGCCCTTCAAAGAGCCGTCGCTGCGGAGGCGTCGCCGAAGCAGAGTGGGAAGAGGAGGAGGAGGAGGAGGTGGAAGAGGGGAACACCGCCGGCATCCAGAAGGGGAGGTGGAGGAGGGAAACGTCTTCGATCGCGCGAGCAAGTCCGGTTGATCGAGATCAGGAGCGATTGGGAGGCACGGATTGAGTTGGAGAAGCGATTTCAAGAAGCTGCGATCGTAGTGGCGTTAGTGGTCTGCTCCATCTCTCTCTCTCTCGCTCGCTCTCGTAATGTTCCTTTTTTTTAATGAAAAAAAAAACAAATTTTCTTCCTTTTGCTCGTATGCATTCGGATATTTTTCGAGATTGAGAATGCCATAGGCTAATGAGTTCATAAAACAGCGATTCTGTTTTTCGGAAAAAATGAAAAAGAAATTGTGATAAATTACAGCTTTTTCTTTTGTTTCTTGAATTTGAAGATCTTTCTACAGAAAGTTACCAGATGGTAAAAAAAAAAGAAAAAGATAATGTGTTTTTGCGTGAAGACTAAAAATTCATACAAAATCTCTTGGGGGATTGCATAGTGGTACCTTCCTATTTACAAGCTTAAAGAGAATTGACTTTGAGCAATTTTCCCATTTTGAATTAATTCCAGGTTGATGTTATTGATGTTTCACCTTTGGAGCCAATGCTTGGGTTCAATTCTGTTCAGTTAACCACTATGGCAAGGAAAGGATTTCAAGGTCATATTCTCTCCGACTGTGGCTGACTACCTGTGCAATCCACATTCCAACAAGACTTTGAAAGTTTTCCTAGACAATCTAAAACCCAGTATTACATTGCTTCCTAATGGTCCCATGTTTTGTTGCTATACACTTGTGTAGATGTAGGCCTTACAAATGAAGTCCCTATCACTTATACTGTGTGGAAGCAATGCATCTCTTTATCCTGATTCATATAAATTAAATGATTGATCAAGAGCACGGCCAAGTTGTTCATCCCCTTGCCTCATATTGGAACTGCTGAGCTCACTTCCAGAGAATTTGGAACATGTACCAGACTAACCCTACCTTCTTATGGTCAGTATTCTTCCTCAAATATGTAACTCATGTTTCATGTTTCTTTCCTTTTTCTTCATGAAACATCTATACAAACATTACTGATTTCATGGTAATATACTTCAACTTTTTGCCTCTGTAATCACTGCATCATAATTGATACATAACTAGGTTTCTGCCCGAGTGCGATGGACCTTCTGTGTATGCCAACGACAAAGCTTCCGATTGCAAAATGGCACGGCAGTGGCGCGCGTAACTATTGCATTCGATGTGCAGGGGTTATAGGGCCGACTGGTGTTCCAGCACCGATGGGCCAGAAGACACAATACAACGACGGGCTGTTTGAGAAACTCTTCATGTCGTTGTTTGCTCGGAAGATGGAGAAATTTGCCTCCGGCGGAGCGGAGAAGAAACAACGTGCATTCTGGGATATGGATTATGAGAGTTTTGTAGATGTTTCCAAGAGAGTGATGATGGGGAGGTCGAGGAAGCAGCAGCTGGAGGTTGTGAGGGAGGTTCTTCTATCCATGCTCCCTCCTGGTGCTCCAGCACAGGTTCCAAATATATCTCTTTGTCTTTCACTGGTATCTCATTTGTCTAGAATTTAGTATATTTTTATAGTGTACTTGATTGATAAAGATAATTATTTCATTTTTATGAATTCTAAATAACTATTATATATTTGCTTGTAGAAATGAACTTTGAATTATGATTTCCTTGCAATTGTGGTGGTTTAGAGAGAGGTATTTCTTATTTTCTTCTAAGAATAGTTATTTATTATTTATTTCATTATTCACCAAATGGATATTCTTACTTCATTCAACCCCCGCTTTGATCCATTGTTATTGTTACAGTTATAAGCATGGAGTTGAAAATCCTATGATTGAATACTATTGACTCATAAGAAGTCAGACACTCTCTGCAATATGTAGGTAGAATTGGCCAATTGAGCTAGTCAGATTGAGTGATCAAGCGAATTGGTAAGGTCAAATGGCTTTGCATGGCTGGATGAATCAGTCAGGTTAAAGAGGGGCAGACTAAGCCCGAGCAAACGAGTTGGATCAGGAAATCGAATGAGCTAGTAAGATCGGGTGACTAATAAGGTCGACTAACCTATCAAGATAGATGAGTTTTTCAGACCAAGTTGGTTGAACAAGTAGGTAAACCAAAGGCAGTCAAGTAGGGTTGATCAGTTGTATCTAATCAGGAAGATCATTTGAACTTGATGAGTTTGACAAAATATTTTATGTAGAAATACTTTGCCATCTTAAAAATTATTACTAATCTACTCTTTGTAAAATTCCTATGAACTAACTATAAAAATAATGTTCTGTGTCTATTTCATTTCATAGAGCTAAACAAGGAACACTTATTTCGGTTTTTATTTTTATTGTCTATTTTGTTTCTTAGGAATGATTTGCATTCCTTATTTATTCCGTTTTATGAACCTAGCTCACTATGAAATTGTAGCAAGAATTACTGATAATTGTGAAAATAAAAAACTGAAAGGTCTGCTAAGAGAAGGTTTACTGATTGGCTATTTTTTCAATTCCAGTTCAGGAAACTGTTTCCTCCAACGAGATGGGCAGCAGAGTTCAATGCTGCTTTAACAGTGCCTTTCTTTCACTGGTTAGTTGGACCATCTGAGGTACCAGTTTTTTACTTGCTCAAGGTTAATCTGTGTTACATCTCGTGCTATCAGTTGTTTCAAGAATTAGAAAATAACTTGTGTGTGTAAAATAGGAAAAAATTTCAAGAATTTTGCTATGGCTCTGTAAATATTATCTGAGACACAATAGCTATCAAAGAGGACTCTCAAAGAGGGAGAGAATATTCAAGATCACTGAATTTCCTTAGTAATTGCTATGCAATGCTTTATGTATGTTAGTACATTGTCACAAGAGTTAAATTTCTCATTGTGTCTCAGGTCATTGAAGTGGAAGTCAATGGAGTGAAACAAAGAAGTGGAGTGCTTATTAAAAAGTGCAGGTGTGCATTCCTCTCTACATGATTTTTTTTGGACTCCTTTTCAACCGTCTGATCCGGCTAGGATTTGATTCCCCGCCGTCGATATAGACATCAATGGCTAGAAAACAAAACACTTTGATTTACATTCAACAAGACATTTGTTTCTCTTATTTTTACTCGATTTATGCTACACATTTTCAGGTACTTGGAGAACAGTGGATGCGTCGGGATGTGTGTCAACATGTGCAAGTTGCCTACTCAAGACTTCTTCACCAATGACTTTGGACTCCCCTTGACAATGAACCCAAGTACGTGAAACCTCACTCAATCTATTGAACTTGACTTGAACAACACTTTGGTTGATCGTATTGTTTCTATATTCACATTTCATTACCAACAAGATTCAAGGCCTTCCATTGTTTGTTAGTTAAGTTGAGAACTTGATCACCAAGATCGCTTTGATTATTTCTTAGGTACCGATGAACATGTACTTTAATTTGGGATGTGAAGCCCTATTTCTTAGCGCCTTGCAGTGTTCTTTTCAGTAGATAAGCACTCATTTTAAGACCTATAGATGGGGCAAAATGTCGAGTGAAAACTTGTCGCCTTCACCCCTTTCCGGCTTCAGCCTAACTTGTCACATTCACTCCTTTCCAAGTGAAGACTCATTCAGTGTCATCTACGTCTAAATCATACCTCAGGTTGTTTCCTAGACTACTTCAATCCAATCCCCTCCACTCAATGGCGGAGCCAAGCATTAGCTTACCCGGGCGGCCCAGGCGGGCTACCATTCCTGGCTCCGCCATTGCCTACACTCTGACCGAACTGAACGAACTTCAACTGAGCTATGCTTCTTGATCCAACCCAACTTGAATAGTCATCAGACTTTACTAAGCACACATTATGGTTAAAGATAACATTGCCTGGTTTAAAACTGCAGATTTTGAGGATATGAGCTGCGAAATGGTGTACGGTCAAGCGCCGCCGCCTATCGAAGAAGATGCTGCTTCAAAGCAGCCTTGCTATGCCGATATCTGTAAGTTAACCACTGCTCACATTAGGGACATATACATGGAAATTTCTGATTAATATGGTATTCATATTAGTATCCTTAATATATATCTATCTATATCACCTCAAAGTTTTGATTAACTAAGCCAGTAATGTCGAATCTAGACAATGCTTCACCGAAATTTCTGACCGATCGATAAGATAAATTAGGGACATATACATGGAGGTCCACCCTGAGCGCCAACAGGTCTGCTACCTATTGATCAGAGATATTTTTTTTCCAAAGCAGAGAAAAAAAACTCTTCCCCACACTGACAAATTATAGCTTCCCAACTGATCTCCTCACAAATGATCATGAGGCCGACCGTATGAAATGCTAGGTGACATATTCCACCTTTTGCTACTATATGTCCTCATATTTTTGCTCCCGAGGTAAGGTTGAGTTGGTTAGTGTGGCACAAAGTTGCTACTGTAGGACAGAGATTCGAATCCCTGCAAAACCGAGGAAAAAAACCTTTCTCACACTTGTCAACTATAGCTTCCCAATTTACTTCCTCATATATGGTCGTGGGGCCGACCATGTGGGGCCACTCATATTTGAATTTAAATTGAAATCAAAGTAAAAAAAAAAAATGGAAAAAAGAAAAGGGTATAATGGGAATACGATAGAAATTTGGGCCTCAAGTCCTAATGGCCCAATCCCTAACTGAAGGCCCACTAGCTCACTGTGTGGCGAGTCTTCTTCCAAGTCTCCTCGCCCTTTCCTCTCTCTCTCTCTCTCTCTCCGACCTCGATCGCTAATGGACGACGCCATTGGCCGGAAGTCGAACGTTTTTATCTTCCATCGTTACGGATTCCGATGCTTCGTGCCCATCTTCAATTCAAGCAGAACAGAGATCCAAGAAGATGACGTCGCTTCTGCGCTTCGTGATCTGTGAGTACCACCTCCTCCTTTTGAATTTAGTTTATCCGCAACATTCCAACGTATGGATTGCCCAATCGATTGTTCTTGAGTAGACCGTAGCCTCCGATATCTCCGATCAATGCCGCTCTCCAGCAAACTACACCATAATGCTGAAGAAGAGCATTTTTGTTTCTTTTTCACTGTCCTCGATCACTTAAAGATTGATAATTGAACCCTAGACACACGACGTGCAAACGGCAACTATCCATGGCACTGCCGACTCTTTGCCTGGTGGAACGTGTACAATCTCTTGATTGCCCCGTGAATAGGTATGTACTCTCTAGTTCATCAAAATATTTGTTTGGCAAATAATTAAACTTACATGCTCATCTGTTAGCCTTCTGTTTTCCTATGGTTGTGTATGCATTCCTTAATTCATCATATTATCCATTTGGCATATAAACTAACAAGTTCATCTTTTACCCACAAAAACAAGCATACAACAACAAAAAATAACCGAGCATATATTGCTAGGGAAGAAAACTAGATGGCAGCAATGATAACACATCTCTTAGACAATTACATAAGAAATTAACCCCCCAAAAGAAGAAAACTTCTTTGGTTGGGTGCATAATTATAGGTGATGCTTCACTAGCAAGCAAGCTACATTTGCCAGAGCTGCAATGCTAAACCTTGTTCGAGAACTAGGTCTGGTAAATTTTATGCACCATCTTTTCCATGGGGTGCCCATGTGAGATTCACAAGTAGTGTCCATTGTCAATGATTAATGACTGGAACCTGTTAACCACTTTGTGGGATATCAATACATACGATTTATCTTTTTATTGCGAGTAAGTTGCTCAAAGTTTTGTATTCAAAGTATCTACAAAGACATACCTTCTTCTACCATAATCTGAATACTCCATCTATCTACTTACATAGACAAGTGGTGTTTTGTCACTGCCATTAACCAATGGAAATGGTTGATATATGGAAACAAGAATTAAGCATGATTGCTTTGTGAAATCTAATAATGTGATGCTAATTGAGATGAAATCTATCGAGCATGCTATATCTGGATTAAATAAATAGGTGCACACGACAATCATGAATCTGGGTGGATACCTACCTGCATATATGTTTCATCTGTACTTGTGCTTGGTTCTACATTTAAGTTCTGCTGCCGTTGCTGGTCACTAGCAACTCCAACAGCATTGTCTGTATGTACCTCAGGCTTGGCATTTGTATTCAAGGAAAACCCTGCCGATGTACCAAACTGCTGTGGTCTGGGCATCAAAACTGGAAATCCCTGACCTTGTATTCCAAATATCGAAGGATTTACAGGTCCTGGTACTCCATTCAAGCCAGGTATCCCTGAACTTGAAGTGCAAAGAAATTGAGATGCATGCATAGGTGAAATTGGAATCATGGGACAACCTGGGGCTAATCCCATGCCTGAACCCATTCCAACACCTATTGGAGGGAAATGAGCGGCCATTGGTCCACGCATGTGCTGCATTGCTGGAGGAAACATCATAGGGGGTGGCATGTACAGCCTGCTTCCCATGGACATGATCTGTTTTATATGACAGAATTGCTGAGTGTGGCAAAACAAACTTGACAATTCATCTAATAAAGCTCTTACCTGAACTTGCATCTGAAGTGTTTTAAGATACTCAATGGCCTCTTCAAGCATTGAAGCTTTGTCCACCTTCAAGAAATTATACACTTGAATAAGCTTATACTTATTTTACTCAATGACACTCTTACTGGAGTAAAATTAGGTTATTTTTTCTCACTAATCCCCTCTACCTGTGTATGGTATTAATTCAAATAAATATTATAAGCATGCCCGTGATACTATTGATACACTTACATTTAGGTCAACACCACTCCTCAAAGTGATTTAAATATATTATCAAAAATCAGTTTGTTATAGATACATTGAATTCTATATCCACTTAAAGATTTGATTAACAAGTCCCTTAGTGATAAACGAGTTGATCAACTCACTGAAATGCACTTTCTCTTTGATGGAATGGCAATTGATCGCAATGTCCTTTGTTCTTTCATGTAACCCAAATTAGAGTTTATTTATATAGCATTATGGTTGCCGAAGTAGAGCTTCATTGGCTCTATGAGATTATGTCCCAGCTTCATTGCCCCTTTCTTTGGCTATAATATTAAAATGGTATAGCTAGTGTAATTCTTCAATCTATGTTCAACCCTTTTTTATCTAATTCTTCCAACCTAACTAGCCGGGGATTGAAACCCTAGGAAGGAATGAGATTTTAAACCATATCTGTGTGGCCCACTTGGCCTGCCCGACTTGCTTGACTTAATTGACCTAACTAGCCTACCAAATGCAATTATTTAATTTATCTTAATTGTAACTTTGAGATGTTAGTTTGTTAATGTATTATATTTGATGAAGTGGAATGGAAGTTTCTTTCTTCTAAAGTATGAAATGGATCGAGTAGAATGAATTATTTATTGAAATGCATCATTCCATCTCAAATTATTTAACAAAATATTCAAATACAATCATACAGGAATGGACCATTCTGATGTCATTCCATTCATGTATACCAAACACTACCTTAGATAGGAGAGCTCTCGATATTTTAAAGATACTTTAATGGCCCTCATTTGGAGATTTAAGATTAAGAGGTGGAATTTTATTTCCTTATTGTCACTTTCTACTTGCTTGTGTATGTCTGTCTCCATAGGGGACCCAACATTGTTCCACAAAAAGGGAGGCTTTGATACAAGGTTATGGGGGTTAATTAGATTATTTTTCCTCGATAGTTTGCTCTTTCCATCTATATTGCTAATCTAACTAAATATTACAAGTAGATCTATAATACTATTGACATTTTCATTTAACTCAACGGTCGAAACTGATGATATTGCTTACCGCAAAGAATTAAACTATAGATTACCTTGTTACAGTTAGGTATAAGCTCTTGCAGTGCACGCATTTTCTCGTTAATCCTGTTCCTTCTCCGCTGCATATAGAAAGTGTATGCATTCAGTCTGTGCCTAACCCAATTAAAGGAATAGAAAGCAACTCGGCTAGGTTATCTGTTTATAATGGCAATTTTTAGAACATCTGTGACAAATTATGTTCGTGTACTCACTTTTTCTGACAAGTTATGAACTTCTGCAGTCCGATTTCTCTTTGTTCTTGCATCACGTCCACTTGGTGGTTTTCTTATATTGACGGACTCATCTTGGAGATCCTACATGTATTTGCCTCAAAACAATTTAGAAGTGAAATCTGATACAACCTGATATTTGGCAAAACTTGTGCTGTTATCTCTGACTTACTTCGCTGTTGCTGTGGTAATCAGAATCTTCTGCATCATATTCTTTTCTCTTCCCGCCATGGTTTGGTTCATTAGATGCAGCTCCAGTGATATTCTCTGAACACACAGAGGAAGATGGTATGACTGCTTCAGGATCTTTTCTGTTGTCATGCCTACACAAGGCCACACTGGCTGCAAAGCTCGAACTTGGAAGATCATCTAGCAATTTAGTGTGCTTCTCGGTATTGTTCCTCAGAGTATCTCCCGCGCCAATTTTATTGGAAAATTCAACAGAGTTGCTGCCTTGAAGAATCTTCATGGCTGATCCGAATTCCAACCTGTGTGGACCTGAGCCTGATTGCCCTGATACCTTGTTAGCATCCTTACTACCTCTAGTACTCTCAACAAGTGTCAAGGTGGCAGGATTTCTGCTTGGAGTTAACGCCTTCTCAATGCTTTGCGGTCCAGCAGAATTATGGAGGCCAACCTTGGCAAGTGCAGCAGGTCTTGCGAAATGTGAGAAGTTCATCAGAGTTCCCATACCACCTTGTTGCTGCATCTTCTTGGAACTTGCTAGTTCCTGATTCTGAAACTTTCTGTCCATCACATCCTGGCATTGCAGTTCTAGAGCTACATTATCGTCACTACTTCTAATGTCAACTACTGTCAACTTTGAATTAAGAGCTGAAGCTTGACATTGCTGCAGATGGCTGGCCCTGATTCTGCTCGAGCCCAAACTACTCCAAACAGGTAGTTTAGCAACATGGCCATGTTCCACATTGTTTGAGCTTCTAGCTTCTTGCCCTAACCCAGCAGTTCGACCAGTTCCAGCAACATTACTCCTGTGTGTTGAAAGAGGATTCACATCAAATGCCGAGAACTCATTCAAGAACTCAGCGCAATAATCATTCTGAAGAGTCTCACTTGGCAAAATTTCCTCGATCGGATAACTGATCCATGACACGACATCATCATCTTGAGCATTCACTCCATTGTTGGCAGAATGTCTTGAAGGTGGATACTCACTACCAACTTTTTCCCTGCTCTCCTTTTCTTGTACTGTACCATACCGGGCAGAGAAGCCACTATTTACACAAGAGCTCTTCCTACCTTTATTGGACTGGTTCTGCATCAAAATATGGCCATTCTCCCATACCAACTCAGTGAATTCATCATCAGGTCTTGGCACAAATCCATTAAAGATAGGTAAGATCTCAAACCGGAGCATGCAATGGATCACAACGACAGACATGCACAGAATTGAACAAATCATGAAGCAGGTTAACTTGGGTAAGATGTACACTTACATAGAGAACAGATCCGATGAGCCATTTGTCATCTTTGGTTGTGTGTTTTCTTGCCCTCGCCTCATCATCCGCGGAAGGAGTTCATGATAGAATTGGAGCTTAATTTTTCTGCCTCAAAGAGATGCAATGTTTCAGCTAAGCTTCTAGATCTCACACTTTACAAGCATCCACTGTGTCCTGCAGCATCAACACAGATATTTCAGCCAAAGATTTAATTTTTCCTACTAGAACAGAAGAAAGATCCAAACTTTCTCCAAAAACAACAGAAAATGGACCAGAACAAGCACAAAAAATTACCCAGAGGAGGAAAATGAGCAGACAAGTTGAGCCTTCAGAGGAGAATAATAATAATAATAATAAAGCTTCGACCGTGCTAAATGGCTGAAGGGAACTCCAGTACTTGAAATTCCTGAAGAAACTCTTCCAAATGGTGATATCTCCTGACTGCTCGGCAGCTGGACCTTGATCCCAACACCATTAATTGGCAGGGCAGAGCAGGGCACAAGGGCACAAAGCCAGGTAATTGATCTCTTTTTGCTCTCTCTTTTTCCTCTTTACTTGCTTATCCACGTCTTGTCTTGCTTTCTGGCAACACACCGCGAATACTCAAGGTACCGACTCCCAATTCTTATCCTGAAGCCTTAGGCCTTGAAATTGTGTAGCAACAAAATTCTAGAACTGAAGATTAGGCCTACTGTTTCCTCATTGATTGCAACGTAGTGGTGGACCTAGATATTCTAGGAGTTACTGAATACCCTAGATTCAACATAAAGCCTAAACCTACACTTGATTGTTTTTTTTTCTTCTTCGTTTTTCCAGGCCCATTTTTGAAGAAGACACAGTTTTTCTTTTTCTTCTAGCTTAGATTAATTCATGAATTAGATGTGGAAGCAAAACTAGTTAAACTACATAATTAAATTTGGATTATAAGACAATTATTTGATATTTTAAGACTAGACTAATTCTGATTTGGTTGGGGAGCAATTAATGTTAATCTGACTTTTAGTAAGAAATCCAACACCCCTTAAAGATTAATTAATTTTAGCGTAGTAAAGCTTTAATTTTTTTTTTAATTAGTATTAGATATCCTAAACTGACTAATCCAGTCTCACAAAGATTTTTCACTGACCGAAAATCAAAAAATATTCAAAAAGTATTGATAGCGGATGAAGGATCAATCACCATTTTAAAAAAATATATAATTTGATCCTGCAAAATTCTTCCGAACCGAACCCATTCTCCAGCCGGTTCATCATTAAGTCCACTACAGTATGGACAGTCGTAGACTGACTGAATTCTTATTCACTCAGAGAGATAGAGAGAGAAAGGGACACATTGACATTGTCATGTCCCATGAGGCCTCACTATCGACCTCCAATCAGTGCTCTGCCATCCTCATCAACCTCCGTGGGCCCTGCTACCCTCCTGTAACCATGATCAAGTAGAAACAGATTGGGCTTTTGATGATTTTTCCCTCTAATTTGACCATTGGAATGAGTGTTCATGAGTATTTTTTAATTTATTTGAATAGTCGATAGATAGAAAATTTTTATAAAATTAAATTGGACATCTTTAAAATTAATCAATTTGAAAAATAAATTAAATACCTAAATTTAAAAAAAAACAAAGCAGATTCACTTCAATCTCCAACTAATCCCTTAGATTTTCCCCTGCTTTGTTTCTTCCTCCACATGCTGCCGTACTGACTAGATCTGCAATGTTTCTCCAGGAATGGCAGCCATTAAAGTACTCCGAACCTCTGATTTCCAACTCATGGTAACCAAATATGGAAGGAGGCACTCATCTCCACCTCCTACTGTATGCTCTCATGATGAGGTTTTGCTTTTATGCTTTATTTCTTGATCTCTCGAAACGCTTGACCATGAAGAAATGGCCAGTTGCCTCTTTCTATCTCCCTCATCTCACTTGCTGCTTGCATTGTAAATAGATGGATGGACGTGGCAGTGCCTGATTGAGTGGCATCAATGAGATGAGACTGAAATGACCTCTGATGGGGACTCGACTCAGATGGAATACTACGGCTCCAGAAAGGAATGGATCAAGTCCAGGTTCAAGTCACCTCTTTTTCCTTTGCCCTATAAAGGAAACGGAGGAGTCCGGTACATGTCATCACTCTCCTCTCAAATAATTTGATTCGTCTGTCTATTTTATTCCTTGCTTGTCTGTAACTACATGGATCTTATCTTAGTTGGTGGGGTTCATACAATTGCATCACTGTAGAGCTCACCTTTGATATTTAGCCAACTCACCGTTTGGAATTTACTAAACTCAATCGAGTTGAATCATAATTAGAAGTAGTTATTATGGATATTAGGTGGTGAGCTTCATACAATTACTCACTGTAGATCAAATCTTAATTCCATCTAAGGATTTCACTTCTGATATTTATGTTAGTTCTTTGTTTGAATTGGGTTGGATGGAAACTATATATCAGTTGACTCACCGTTTGAAACTTACTCTCAACATTTATCTAGATTACTCCTCTCTCATTTGATCACTGAGGTCAGTCGAGTTGAACATCATAAAAGTATTTAAAGTAGTGTAAATTGTTTAGTTTGTGAGCAAGTCTCTGAGATCTGAATCATGAAGTTAATGTGGGGTTCAAAGAGTTACTTTACCATAGATCAAATCATAATTCCATTTTCCATATTTATGTTAGCTCTCTGTTTGAATTGAGTCGAGTTAGAAAGTATATTATTAGTCAATTCGGCATTTGAAATTTACTATAAACTCAACATTTATCTAAATTACTTTCTTGTTTGATCACTAAGGTCAATCACTGTAAATTGCTTAGTTTGTGGGCAAGTCTCTGAGCTCTGAAGCATGAAGTGATGATAATGTGCAAGTCAATAAGAAACTAATGGTGGGAACAATTTTT
>JBBPFQ010000070.1:30597-46867 GCA_037974815.1 Kaempferia elegans
TGTAAGCAATATTTATAAAGAAGGGGAGTCTTGGTGCAATGGTAAAGTGCTGTCGTGTGGCCTAGAGGCTACGAGTTCGAGTCTCGGAGATAACCTCTTGCAAAGCCAGGTAAGGTTGCTTATAGACTCTTCCTTGGGACCCATGTTGGCACACCATTTTAAAGCAATATTTATACAATTCTATGCAAGGTGTATGTGGTTGGCCACTTGATTATCCACATTGAGTATGCAAGTGCATATGATGGGGATATGTAGTCCATATTAATTGCATTGATAAAAATGCTTGACATATTTATAATAGAGTACCAATCAACCTGTCTATTCAATAATCTTGACAAAAATGTCAACTTAAGTAATCTCTATAACTTAAAACACATTTACAACAATTTATATGAAATCAACATATAGAACATATACCATAAAAACAAATAATTTGCGTAGTATGAAATCCAAGTTTTTTAAGGTATCTCAAAACATTGAGTTGCCATACTATAACTGAAATACTATTTAACAGTAACTAAACACTAACAATTAAGTAACAAAATTAATAAAAAAATTTAGGATTTGGTTACTAAGCAATAAGAGAACAACCATAATCTTACTACCTATCACTGTTCTCAGTTATCAACCACTAGTTCACCACCTTAATTATTGTGATAGAGTCACAGACTAGAGAGAGAGATGATACCTGTGGAGAGACTGAGAGGAGAAGTAGCAATATTGTGGAGAGAAAAGAATCTTGGAAACCTCACTAGAGCTAACTGCTGTTGAGGAAACTGAGTAACTGACCACTTCCAGATGAAGCTGCAACTGGAAAGAAGAAAAGAAACAACATCATGGAGAGAAAGTAGATATATTAGGGTTAATTTTCAAAGTTGTAAAATTTTAAAAATTGTTTGTTTCTGGTGTTCCTGGTGCTACATCAAAGAAGCAATCAGGAGAGAAGTGGTTGCAACTTGCAAGGATGCCTGAGAAGCAGCATTTTTCATCTCTAAGAAGAGGTGAGCCCTGAGTTGAGAAGTGGAAGAGGCAAGCATGATAAATGGAAGAGGCAATCAAGAGAAAAGATGACTAAGGTAGCCACATAAGTGGACAAAATTAGCTTTTTTCCCACTTATTTATCCCACTGATGTGGTTTGAGGTGACCAGAAATTGATTTACTGGGCAGCCTCATATGAGGCCGCATGTTGCATACAGAATATGTAGATATCTTGTATGCATTTCACTAATTGACTACAATTTTTAGTCAGCACTTTGAGTATTTATTTCCATGAATATCTTGTTTATGCACATATACTTACCATTTGAGTGCATCTAGAACCATTAAATTGTAGGTGGATGATCTTATATAGATTTGGCTGACAGGAATTTCCCTGTGCAATTTTTCTCAAAAAAAAAAAAAAAAACTGGTTGAAATTCTTACTTTTGATTCTATTGTTATTCTGAAAATTTAGGAATTCATGCATTTACAGTGATGAAACACCATGGGATTCAAGATCCTCATCCCTTACATTAATAATACTGTTTTGAAAGTACTTGCAGTCTGCATGGACGAACAAAGTATGCTTCTTGGGACACATCACAGAAGACCTATGGCATCAGCAGATAGATCTTTGGAAGTGATTTTTTGTTTAAATTGAACGTACCAACTTCAAGATGATATGCAAACTGCAATGAGATGCTAATAGGGGAACCATATGCTCATTTAGCATTGATCATAATGGTTGTAGGGTCTTGAGGATGGTTTGTTAAATAAATTTCACTAATATTTGATCACTGGATCTGATTTTAAGATCTCCATGTTTCTGCCACCAGCCTCCTTATTATGCATTAAGTTGTTCAAGTCACCCCAATATTTGTTGACATGCATATGTTTTATGCTATGAATTTGTTTTTCTCCTTTTAATGAATTGCTCCCTTTCATACATTTTGCTTCATATGGAATTCCTATATATTTATCCAAGTTCTGATCATGATAAATTTTCAATGGTGCCAGTACCATCAAATTATGGGCATTGACTGGTCAAGTCCTGATGGAGATGGTAGGTCACACTTCTCTGGTATATTCTGTAGATGCTCATGCATCTGGACTTATTGCTAGTGGAAGTGAAGATCATTTCCTTAAGATATGGAAAGGTGATTTCCCCCCCTTAAATATCACACATACTAAATGGAAAACTGTTCCCTTTTACTGCTCCCATTTTTGAATTTTTTTCCTCTCTTGTTAGTAGAAAAACTTGCAAAATCTTAGGTTTAGCTAACAGAAACATGCTATTCTAAATTCTTGTTTTTCTCATTGTAATTGTAATTTGTAACAAATCTGTCCTAGTTGATTATCAGAATCTGATTATGAAATCTTTAACAAAGCAGATGGAGCATGTATCCAAAGCATTGAACATCCTGGATGTGTTTGGGATGTCAAGTTTTTGGAAAATGGAGATATTGTTACCGCATGCTCAGATGGAACTGTTAGAATATGGACATCTGATAGAGATTGCCTCTGCGATCCATTGGAACTTGAAGCATTTGCATTGGAGCTTTCTCAATATAAAACGAGCAGGTAAGTTGTGCACTCATTGTGCAAAGTTAGCAAGACCAGTTGTTGGTTATGAAGAAAAGTTAAAAATTATATTGTGCTGAATAGTTTGATGCATTAATCTGATTTAGGACCTTAAATATTAGACAATTGATATTTCTCACTGTTATGTTTGACATGCCTATGAGCATCCATCATAGGTTTAGATAAAAAGTGTGTGAATTGCTATGTCTAGAAATGGTTACACCTGATCAATAGGGGTACCCAAATATTAGACTTTTGGAAATTTATACTCGACATGATAGTTTGTAACTTGTAAGGATAAACATATTTTCCTTATTGAATCAGGTGACATTTTATGACCTAATGGTTGTATACTTGTATGCAATTAATTTTGTTCACTTATTTCATAAGATAGTTTCATGAGCCAAAAATCATAACTCTATATTATGGTTATATATGTTTTTCAACAATTCATGCAAGTTTGTTGTTAATCTGGTAAATCTATCTCAGGAAGAAAGTTGGTGGCTATAACTTGACAGATCTTCCTGGTTTGGAGGCCTTGCAAGTTCCAGGTCTAGTATCTTTTACATCCCAATTTTTGTTGAGCATAAATGATCTGCAGATTTATATTCTGTTTTTACTACAAAGTATATAAGTGCTACACTTTTAAGTAAGCTTGTCTTCATTTTATGTTTCTTTGGTTATTGATGAAGTTACATTTATTGGTCCAACTCCGAGAAAATTTGTAAGTCATCAATCTACAGCAAAATGGCTTATTGGTGTTTAGGGATTCCTTACTGCTGCATGAAAATTATTTTCTGCTATATGTTTTCTTGATTTATGGTCATGCTTACTCTTCCATATTTTGGTACCTTAGTTTGTCTTATCGTTATGCCGTTGTAATAGGTACCAAGGAGGGACAGACGAAGATCATTAGAGAAGGTGATAATGGTGTTGCTTATTCTTGGAACTCGAAAGAGTTTAAATGGGACAAAGTATGTCTTTAGAAAGAAGCTATACTTTTATCTAGTTATTTTTACAAAGAATCAACTTTATTTGATTTTTTTTTTTTCAAATTAGTTCCCTATTTGTTTCATTATCTTATTCAATCCCGATGATAAAGCTTGATGGGAATACTAACATAGGGATGCAATTTGGTTTAGGAGGTCATAAACAGGTTGGATTGTGTCTCGTTAACCCACTACCCGTTTAATTCAACCAAACTTGACCTATTTAATAAATGGCAAAATTCTATGACCCACATGTCTCGTTTACAACCCGTTTAATTAAACAGGGCAGAAAGGTTATAAATGAGCCATATAATATATTTATAATTAAACAAGTCATAAATGGGTTGAATGACACGACCCATTTAATAAACTCAAATACCTTTTAAGTAGAAACAAGATACTGAATATTTTGTAATTATACAAAAACACACACCTACCCGATCTACTTATCTGTGGGTCATAAACGGGTTGACACTGACCTGTGTATGACCTGAGACCTGAAGTTCATTTCTCTTTAACGCTTACAGTTTGGTTCTATTGTTATGTGCTTAAGATCTCACCTTTATTTTTACTGTTTTAATCATCGTTTTGACCTGTTGCCACGTTGATAAGCTCAGTTTTTTCTTACTAAATGTTCAGATTGGTGAACTAGTTGATGGGCCAGGAGAGGGCTCTAGTAATCAGGTCCTGGATGGTATACATTATGATTATGGTATGCTTCAGAGTCATGTGTTTCAGATATTTGTGTTCAAATAGCATTTAGTTTTCTATCTCTGATGGAGTTCTAATTCTGGATTTCAGTTTTTGATGTTGATATTGAGGATGGTGAGCCTGCTCGTAAGTTGCCATATAATCGAACAGGTAAGTATTCTCAATGTCATAAAACAAATTAAAGTTGTTCGTTTACTAAAAGCATATAAGTTCTTGGCTCGTTTTTTTCTTCTAATTTTTTTTCGGTTTTATATTTTCTACTTAACTATTGTTGGATAGTGCATTGTGGCCTTTTTCATTGATTACAAGATCATTTCCTTTTTTGTAGAAACATATGTAATATTCAATTTGAAATGTGTTTGGTAAGAGTTTAGCATAAAGGTGAATTTGATGTTTTGTTAGGGCTGCTATCTGTTGCGTATACTGCTTTAACATATCTTTAGGATGCACCTGTGCAACCTTTTCTGCTTCCCTTGTACATATAACCTTCTCTTGTCCAATTATTTTGTTTCCTCATTGTTATGGTACTGTTCTTTTGCAGATAATCCTTATACAGTTGCTGATAAATGGCTTTTGAAAGAAGGTCTGCCTCTTTCTTACCGCCAACAGATTGTGGAGTTTATACTGCAGAACACTGGGCAAAAGGATTTTTCTTTTGATTCATCTTTTCAGGATCCTTATACAGGCTGTATGAGAAGTCCTTATTCATTTACTATGTCTAATATTTGGATATAACTATTAGCTATTCAAGCTGAATTTGTTATTTTCTGTTTCAGCTCACGCATATGTCCCTGGACAATCATCTATTACACGAGGTTTGTGCATTTTACTTTGTGCATATGTATTTTGAATGAACTATGAGAATTATGCCACTTTCAACTTTTTATAGCAGCTACATATCTGCATGAATCATTCATATGATGCATTATTTTTTTTTTCTAACGTGTGTTCTCATGCTTTGATTCCTGTAGGGGCTGAACCAGTACCATTTTTCAAGCATATTCCAAAGGTTTCTACTAGTTTTAATTGACTATGGATATGGTTGGATTGAAATCTCTGTTTGTAATTGTCAGTGCGCCTTGTTTTAGCCGATCTTAGTATATGTGTTTCTTTATGGATCGCCATTTCAAATATTGCTCCTATTGGGCTTCTTATGTCAGGGTATAGATCGAATAATAAATATTCTTTTTCAGGTGGTCTACGAGCTGCTGCTCAATCCATTAGTTATGAAATACCATTACTTCTGTGCATTATCAATATAATCTATTAGTTGCCTTTGTACATTGGCATCCGAACCAATATTAGTGAACGGGAAGCTTTTCCACTCCCTTCAACTTTAAATTACTTTGGAGCTAATTGGCATTATTTAATTTATAAGGATAATAAAACTCTTCTGGGTGGCATGCATATGATTATAGTCACACACACATACAAAGAAACACATACAAGTAGACACACCTTATCTGATCTTTTATACTTGGAGATGCTCTATCCCTTTCTTAATGGAAAAAAAAAACTCAGTAAAAACACTTGTTTGTCCCTCCCATGCTAATATTTATTTATGGATACTGCTAACCTTATGTGTCACAACTGTTGTGAAAGCAATTTATCTGGTTTACTGTCATCTTTAGTAGTTAGCTTGTGCAACAAGATAGTTCTTATGTTATGCAAGTTAATTTTTTCTTTTTTCTTTTTTGTGAGATAGGGATGCTTTACTTTGATTCGGCACAGTTTGATGGAATTCTAAAGAAGATTTCAGAATTCAATGAAGCATTCTTGACAGATGGGGTAATACTTATGCTGCTTTTTAGTTTTTGTTTGCTCTGTAAGAAAGCCAGTGCAAATATTATATGCATGCCGTGGTCATCTTATATCTTCTATGCATTCTTAATCAATTATATGATGCCAATGATCTGTCCTCCTGTGTGTGCTATGAAACTGATTGTAGTTGATAATCTCTTTACAAGGTTAAATCTTTTTTACAATTATGTTAATCCTAGCATAATAGCTGTTTGCTATTTGAACAACTTTGTTATCTTTCACCTTGTATGTTCTTATTAATTGTTAATATTTGTACGAATTTGAGCAGTACGGGTCTTATCTTTCTTGTTAAACATTTCAAGTAATTATGAATTGCACTTTCTCAATGTCTTTTCTTTGTATCTGGAAGGGGTCTTTATCTTTTTCTACTTATTTGTTAGTTTCTTAGTATGATTGTACCCTACTGTGTTTTTTATCCTCATATATCTCACTAGTTTATTTTATTCTCATTCTTTTAGGAGAACTCATTGTCATTTTCAGAGCTTGAGTTGTCAAGGCTCGCAGCTATAGTGAAAATTCTGAAAGATACATCACAGTATAGTAGCAGTTCCTTTGCAGATGTTGACATAACTCTACTATTGAAGATATTGAAATCATGGCCAGTGCAAATGCTGTTTCCAGGTATTCCCTTTTTGTTTCTTAATGTGCATTCTTCTCTTGCATTTACTTAAAATGAATGTTATAAGCTTTCATTTCTCTGTCCTTTCAGTGATGTGTACATATTGGTACCTAATTTCATAATCATCTTCCCTTCATAATTTTTTTTAGCTTTATCCAGTTTTTCATGTGTATAAATGATCATTTGGTTTTGTCTTGCAGGGATAGATATTTTGCGAATGATTGTCTTGCATCCTAATGGAGCTACTTTGTTTCATAAACATATTGAGAGTGAGAATGGTATGTATTATCAAAAGGTCTTCTTTCAGTTGCCTTCTCATATGTACTAGTTGTTTGAGCTTGGGCATGCAAGCAATCACAAAATTTTGTTAGTGAAATTTTTGTAATTTTCAAGCTTGATGTTGGATGCCTATGTGCTCTCAGCTGTTCTGATGGAAACATTAGCAAAAGTCACAACAACTCCTCAACCAGCAAATCTTTTAACCAGCATTCGGTTAATTACAAATCTTTTCAAGCATTCATGTTTCACAAAGTGGTTACAATCTCACTGTAGTCAGGTACAATTGTTTACTTAAGCATTGGTTCGTCAAATATTGTTAGGTAATTCATTGCTATTAGACTGGTTAAATGGTTGTAAGCATACGTGCATGATCATTTTGTGGAATCTATTGCGGGACGTATGTTTACCTAGATATGCCATAACATGCAGTCTGTAACTCCATATGCAGTTGGACAGCGGTGAAGCTAGGACCCTAGGGTCAATAGGGAAAAATATTATTAATGATTATAAAACAAAATTTTAACAAAATTCAAAATATCAACAATAACAACCAAGCCTTATCCCGTTGGGTGGGGTTGGCTAGAAATAAAATCATTTCATAAATATAAATACCATAGCTATTCGATATATGCATTTAAGATCCTTGTAATTTGAAAGTTATTATCAAATTGTGGCTGGGTATTATTTTCGTAATTGTTTGAATCGTGAATCATGAACTTCGATTATTTAATTTGAAATTAGTTTAAAAAAATTCTATTGCAACTGTATTAAATCATGTATTGTCAATTGCTTTAGAAAATAGGATAACCATTGATCCTAGTCCACTCAAGTCTTAGTGCCATCAATGTGATTGAAGTGACAAAGTTAAAACTAGATCAATCAAAAGCAAATTAAATAAAAGACATTTATATAGCATACTAGATTTTAGAAAAATAGAATTGTTTCGTGGCAACATTTGCATATGCAACTGACACTATCTTGTAATGCATATTGTTTCGTTTCTTAATTTAACACTCCATAGAACTAAAGATGACATTCAAAAGTAAATATTTTATGTAAGGTAATATTAAATGAATGAGTGAAAAATATTGTTGCAACCACAAGAATCCAAGACATTATGACCTAATGTACTTGTGGAAAAACAAGTTTGTAGGTCATTGGGGGCAAATGAGATAGATTCAATTAAATTATGTTCATTGTTTACTTTGGGTAAAATTTTTAGATTCACTACTTGATAAAGTATTTATACCCTTTTTATATTTTGTGGGGTCTGGTAGATGCAATTGCACTCAATGGGTATTACTTAAATCTCCCGATGGTTGGACAACATAAGAAGCCTACTCAATTTTGTTTGATGTAGTAATAATGCCATGTGCTTATCTTCCCAGGAAACTATTTTATTTAGAAGTTTGTAGAATTTCAGAACACTGTAAATATTATTGTAAATCAAAATTAGATGGTGGCGTATGCATAATCAAATACCTTTTAATCAGCAAATTGAATAGAGTTGAATGCATGTCGCCTTCAGAAAAAAATAGATGCATGTGGTAGGTGAAAATTTTGATTCTATTTTCCTGTTTGATCATTATTTTTAATGGGGCTTATCATTCTATGTTTTCCCAGGTTTTAGATGCTATATCAAGTTGCCGGTCATCCTTTAACAAGAATGCACATCTATGTTATGCCACATTGATATTGAAGTAAGTCTTAGACTCAATTTTATGGATCTAATGATGCAGTTTTTGTATGCCATTTTGGTTTGGAAAAAAAACTAAGGAGTTATGGTTGCTTGAGATACCTTTTGACTATAAAAGACCTTTCCTTTTATTTGTTACTGGTGTGATGTGAACTTGGAGTCACAAAGCGTTCTTTAGATGAATCATGCATTATTCTTGGGCGTTGGGATTTTATATGCAATCTTTGTCTAATTTTAGCTCCAGTTCAACTATATGCCCAATGTGGGTGGGCAAATAATTATAGGGAGTTGCTTAGATGCTAACCTGGTTTAAGATAGGCATAAATACGCATGCTAATCTTATATTACCTCCAGGAGTTTGTCAATGTGCATATGTGAACAAATGGGGCAAAAACTGAAGGAAAAAAAAGGAAAATCTTCAATTTTTATTTTTTTTAAAAACATGATACATTTCTTTGCTTGACAGTGGAATTTGCTGTGACAAACTACTACCTAAATGTTGTTGCATTTGTGTAGATTTGCTCCAAACCATCTTTATTTGCACAATATCTAATTCCCTAGTTGTTTCTCCATTGGACTAAGATTATCAACAGGCCACGGGGTTGCTGGTTATGGGGTCATGACTCATCACACATATATGACATGTATGGTACATTTGACTGTCATATTCTTTTGACAATTGTTCGTAAAGGAATGGGGAGACGGACTAGCAAAGATTGTCAGAGCTGATCCTTAAAAGAGTAATGGTGGGGCTGAGCTTTAGTGGCACTCAGACCAGCAGAAGGGTTTGCAGGATAAGAATTCTGCGCATGTTCATCCACAACGATGAGTGGGAACTAATGCCTAGAGTTCTCATTTATTTGTTTTCACTTTCACATGCTAGGTGGTCTAAACTATACCAATCTTGTTTGCATAAGGCTGTTCGCTAAGCTTGAGATGCAACCATGATGGGGTGCGTCTAGGGTCTAATTCTCAATTCTAGTGCCTATCTAACTCTGTGATACGGTCTATGAGATCCTTAAATTACAGAAATTTTTTAAGAATATAAGAAAAAAATATCTTCTATTTTAAGGAAAAAAAATTGAAACTAGGAATACATACTTCAACAATGGAAAACAAAAGTGAATGGTGGAAGTATATACCACTCCATAGTAAATTTTAAAGTTTATAATTATGTTTTGTATGTCATTGGAAGAGTGGGCAGACTAGTTCAAAAAGGAACATTGTAGCTTTTGAGAAATGTTTGATTCTTTATGACCCCTTTAGCTCCAAATCTCCAATGTCTTCGTATATTTCTTTACTGGTTGTGTATCTCCTTTTTTTGTTCAACTGTTCCACTGAGTAGATAGATTCTATTTAACTTTACTATAAGCTAAATTCAAATCTTAGTAATCCTTGAATGCCTTTTGGTTATTACCTTTTCGGTACTGAAACTTGTTTATTAAAAAAAAAACTTTCTGCGTGTTATTTAAAAATAATCCTTTTCTCCCTAAATTTTGTTCAGTTATACTGTGCTTTTAGTTGAGGCAAAGGACAAAGAAGGCCAGGCTCAAGTTCTCTCTGCTGCTCTTGAAGTACGACTAACTTGTGATTTAATTCATAAATAACCTTGATAAATCTCGGTTATGCTTCCATCATGAGATTATATGCTGTTAAAGCGCTGCTCATGCAGAAACATTTACTTATTTTAGCTGTTCTTTTAGCTTATGCAAGTGACTCTGATATGTTTGTCAATCTTTTTGATGCATTGCAGATTGCAGAGGATGGAAATCAAGATGTGGATGCAAAATTTAGAGCACTTGTTGCTATTGGTACACTCGTATCCTTTTGGAAATTTATGTGATCCGTGCACTGTGAGCTCTGGTGCTTTAATTGTTTGTTTTCCACGTTAGCTTTTAGGCAATAACTGGCTGAGACTACAGTATGGAAGCATGGGATTATAAGTAGACGTCACACACAAAACAA
The DNA here is from genome assembly GCA_037974815.1 of Kaempferia elegans. Taxonomy (NCBI): domain Eukaryota; kingdom Viridiplantae; phylum Streptophyta; class Magnoliopsida; order Zingiberales; family Zingiberaceae; genus Kaempferia; species Kaempferia elegans. Next base: position 41,238 of record JBBPFQ010000070.1, read on the forward strand.
ACCCTTTCACAGTAGGCTTCAACGTCCGCGTCTTTTTAGAAGTCTCTTTGCAAGAGCCTTTGATTGATTGTGAACCTCTGGTCAAATCCAATATAAAATTTTTCTCCATCGAATCCAATAAGGAAAAGATTAAATGTTGGTCCAGTTCCTTATGGTCAACTGTCTTACCCTCGTCCAACTATTTGTTTGAATCTACTTGTCATTTTTTTTTTCAATCTAAATGTCTTATGGTTCCTTCTTAATCTGCTTGTTTGCTAATGTCCATAGTGAGTCTGACACTCCAAATTACCTAGTGGCAGTTTCACACTGAAATTTGTTTAAATTCATGGCCAACTCTTTTTAAACTCCTAGTCGACCTACCTATTTTTATGGTCACATAAGGTAACATTCTCCATTTTTGTACTGCCTTCAGAAGTCAGTTCAAGCTGTCGATCCCTCATTCAAGGGCTTGATGGAATAAAAGGAAAACAGGCCTTGTCATCTCACATGCTACTTTTTTTCCTTGCATCACCATTCTATTGACGCTTCTTATATCATCTTATTGTTCAGATTTAGCTAATTAATATTACTTTCTGCTGTTCTCTTTGAAGGAGCAAGTAGCCTTTTGCTCACTGAAGCACTGTACTTTTTTTTTTCGGTCTTATGGTATTCTGCCAGATGCAAAGCAAAAAATTTGCCTTAACTATCTCAGATGTTAAATGGTCTTGTGAAGTCAATTGCAATCGACTTTGATGTCGTCAGCATAGCTAATGAAGCAAAGAATTCGAAGGAATCAAAGCTCGCTGAAGTTGGAGCCGACATCGAGATGGTTATTAATTCGAAGTAACAATGACTGAGCAGGGGACACTGTTGTGTTCTTGCATTACATTATCTAGTCCACAAGATGGGAGTCTGATTTTGCGGGATAAACAGCAACTTGTTGATTTATATCTTGTATATTCGGAATTTTGTACACAAGGGAGGAGAGGTAATGCTTTAGTATTAACTGGTTTTTTTTTTTTAAAAAAAGAATATGGTGCGACTTTATCGAATTAAACTTTGGAACATTCATTTAAACATATTTTATAGTTATTTGAAACTTGTTATGTGCAGACGTGGCAGCTTTGATGCTGCAAAACCGTCAACGTTAATTATCTGCCCGTAAAAAATTCATGAAATTATGAAGATTTAGGATTTTTCTAATGCTCTTTGGTCCATTGAATCCGATTCGTATAATTTCCGAATTCGTTATCTTAACCTCCAATTCTGTCGAATTGGAGTGGATAAGATAAATAATCGTTATATAAATAATGTCATATCTAATTAAATATGACGTTTGTCTGTCCAGTGTCCAATAAATAGATCCAATTAATATGAAGATATTGTTAGAATTCCAAATTATCAGTTAGAAAGGCTGAGTCGGCCGACTCTCAGTTCAGACGATTATGCTTACAGTGATCACATGGAAAACTAAATGGAAGAAGAATTTACCTGACGATTTCCTTGGATACTTAAAAAAAAGTATGTTTCCGGCAGTTTTGATCCGGTGTATTTTGCGCTTTACTGGATTAGATTTCGAATGATGTTTTATCGTGCAGTCTTTGAGAGACAGAAGAGCGAGTAAGAACTTGGGGAGGACGAATTGGGTCGCCGTCCATCTCAATAAGATGCTCAGTTTAACGAGCTAGTGAGATTTATCTTTGAAACTTATAATATGTAAAATATTTATTTTTGAAAATTATAAAGTTCCAATACCAATTTAATTTGAATCAAATCGAACTCAACTAAACTGATAATTTTAAAAGTTGGTCGGTTCTGGATTCTGGATCGAATCGACCCGCCCTGTTAAATTTGTAAAATGATTATTTCTTCCTCCTGTTTTCTGGCGTACCAATTCTTAGGAAATCTCTATATATCTAACTTTAGTGTAGTTCAAATCTCCATCTACTTCTCGCGGTCCCTGTTGTTTTCTCCGAGAACCAATAAAGAGGGAGAGGAAATTTTCAGGAACCTCACAATTACCTACCAACGACCAATCTCCTTCGTGCTAAAATCCAGAAAAGAAAAGAAAAAGAAAGCATCGGTTTCTTTCCACAGACCAGTGCCAAAGGATCAATTCTTTCCTCTAAAAACTATTAGAACCAAGAAAGGCCTATAGCTACTTTGGTGATCTTCTAAGAAACCGTCAGGAAATTTCCTAACACTAATTCAATTCTCTCAATTAACGTGACTTGTGCCACACCACAACTTTTAAGCAACTCTCTCCTTTTGATCTGCTGCCTGCGTATCTTTTCTTCCATATTTATAGTCGTCGCCATCTGAATTAGCTTCTTCATCTCATGTTCGCACTATGGCCAGTGTGGTTGCATCTAAAGCGTCAAAATGGCTCTCTCTCAAGAGATCCAAGCTCAGACTATTTGTCCCTCACCTGCCATCCCGCCCCGTTGCCGTTCCTTGTTCACCATCAAGTAGTAGAGATAGGACGAGTGAGTTATGGGAGGTCTTCAAACACTTTGATCGAGATAGGGATGGGAGGGTCTCCTACGCCGAACTAAGGGCCTCGTTTGAGTTGCTGGGGGAAGAGATGCCAGCGGCGGCGGCGGCCCAATCGGTCATCGCCGACTTGGACTCCGATGGCGACCAACTTTTGGACTTTGAGGACTTTGTGAGATTAGTAGAGGGAGAGGGAGAGAAGGTTGAGGAACTAAAGAAGGTGTTCGAGGTGTTTGAGTAGGTGAAAGGGTCAGGAAGGATCACACCCAGGGGGTTGAAAACAATGCTAAGTCGGCTCGGCGACGAGAGGTCAATCGAGGAGTGCAAAACCATGATAGGAGCATATGACCTTGATGGAGATGGCGAGCTTAATTTCCATGAGTTCTACCAGATGATGACATAGATATAAACCAATCTGGTAAGTCAACAAGTCTGAAATTAATTGTATCCAAGTTTCGGTTTGTCTACTCTGACCAATCACTTCTCAGCGCCATGTATGTATGTTGTTTCGATTCGTTTGCAAATCCAATTATCCAAATGGTATGCGTGTTCATCTCTAATGGTTTCCAAAACTCAGACATCTTGGCTTAAGATGGAAAAGTGCAAGAATTATTATTAAATAAAAAGAACTTTCAACCATGATCTTAAACAATAAAGCAGGAATTTGACACTCACCGCAGCCCCTCAGAGATGACAGCAGCTACTTATGCGATCGCTCTGGTTTGGGTGCCTGCTGATTGATTGCGCAATTACAATACACCTCAGAGAACACAAAATTCTAAATATTAGATGATAAAAATTCAGAAACAATCCAACTGACAGAAGAAAAAAAAACAATCTTAGAAAAATGCATCACAATTTTTACTTGAATTCTTCAATAGGTATTTCTGTCTATGCACCTGGAAGAAGAATGAATTGATACTTAACATCCCCATACTTAAAATGAGCTAGCTGGTTGCCAACACTTGCAAGAAAATATTTGATTTTTCATGGAAAAAAACATTATTTGTATGAACAAGATTCAAACAACACAAACATGTACATATGCTCGCTTATGCCTGATTTCTAAACAATTGTAAAAAGAAAATGATATTCTAATGCTTCTCATCCTTCGGAGTTTCTTTTTTAGGAATCTGAGAATCCAACTCCTTGGCTGCCGATCGCTCCATGGACCTGCGACAAACAAAAGAAGAAGAAGAAGAGGTCGAGCACATTAGATTTTGCAGGGCCACATATACTTATGACAATGCTGTAAAACAATTTATTTAGATGTTTCGAAAATGCAACCCACACACAGTGTGAGTAACTTTTTTTTCTTAATTTTGAACTCCCTAAAGTTATTGATAGTAGAATATCAACTTAACATGTTCCCTTTAGATGTTTGCAATTATTCAATAACTGATATAATATATAAGGAAAAAATTGCATTTTAACAAATGTATGAATATTGAATAGTAAAAAAAAAAGGGGCTTCTGTAATTTAGAGAGAAAATGGTGCAGCCTACTGCACAGAAATATAATTTTCACACGATTTGTGCCTGCATATTGAAAAGTATTGTTCCTATGTCCGAAAGCCAAATAGCAAAAGTTTATACTAAAAAGTTGTTCGTCCAATCATAGAGTTTAACGTTGTGAATTGTGATTAAAATTCATTATTATAACTGCTTGAAAGACACTACCTTGGTTTTGTACTCTCCTACTTCCTGTGTGCAGCATTTTCAACAAGAGAGAATAAGAGCCAATAAATATCATAAAACTAGTAGCTAGTTCATGATTCTGTCCTGTTTCTTAACATCTAGATTAAGCGACATGAAATGACAATCTCTCATAAATTTGAGAGTGCTGGATGATAATCTCGACAAAATATTTTCAATCAGGTTTCTCAATTGTGTTCAATGATATGCAGGGAATTTATCCAACAATTTCCTGATCATAAATTAGTGTGCATCTTACATCAGGTCGATGAATAGCACCGTCAATTCATCACTCTGAAATCGGAACACAAATTCAAATCAGAAAATTCGAAAGAAAATGTTTTTTTCTTTCTTGAAAAAAATCAACTAGCCAATGAAGACTGATATCGAAGCCAAAATAAAGCGTGGTCGGGTAACCAATTAAATAAAAAAGAGGTTAAAAATTTTGATTCTTCGAACCAAAAGATATTACTGCCAGAAGCTTTATACCAACCAACAGGTAGCAGAGGAAAAACGAGAAGATTAAGCACGAGCTTACTTGGCAGTGGAGGCGGTTTCTTCTTCGAGCCAGTTGCGGATCTGGCGGAGGTTGCGGCGGAAGATGGCGGCAGACTGCCTAGCATCCGTGCGGAAAAGGAGGATGGCGGCGCCGACGCCCACCACCGTCACAATGAAGTTGGTCAACGCCATCTCGTAGCTGAAATCTCAGTATGAGTAATTGTAAGCGCTAAGAATGAATTTCTCGAAGGAAATCCTAACCTCGAACTGCGAAGAGCAGAAGCCCCTTCAAGGAAAAGCTTCTTCGCCTTGTGAGCGTGACGGAAGATGCCCTGGCCCTAGCGTAGAGAAGCTACGAGGCAACCATCACGACGGTTTTAATGGGCCCATCTATTTGTTCTAAAGCCACATATGGAGATTTGGCCCATCGGCCCACACTGGTTTCGACAATACATTGTATTGTTGAGTGGTTGGTTGGGTATGATTCCAACCAGACCGGGTTCAGGATCTACCGGTTTTCTTGGATTCTTCTTTCTGCACTGCAAATTTTGGGAATTGAGCCGGCTGGTGAAAATTGCCTCCGTGAACCGAAGATGGATCGAGGCCTTTTTTGGAAGTTGGAAATCCCTCAAAAGAACCACAGACGTGCAAATCGTTCGTTCTCCAGCTCAATCAGAGGCATCGGCGGCTAGTGTGCTGACTCTTGTGACTGTTGTACCTTCTGTTTTCAGGCCAACTCCACTCGATCGCCATTTATTTCCTTGTCTAATCCTTCTTGGACACTGCCCTTGCTTGTCTTACATATATAATATTCACAGATACAAAACCTCACCGACCAGCCAACCAGCAATGGAATGGATTATGATTTGGCTAAGAGAATGAATATTTTAAAGGTTTGTGTGGGATTAATTAAGGCTTGCGGCCGCGAATCTATAAACGTGTTTTTTTTTTTTTTTTTTTTCGCCT
>JBBPFQ010000070.1:132459-143765 GCA_037974815.1 Kaempferia elegans
TTTTATATGACCAGATTGATTGACACATATTCGATATCTGAATATTTTTTTTTTATAGGACACCAAAAGCAACAAAAACGCCTCACATATCTTTTTTAAGTGGCACCAGAAAGAACGAATTTTCCGCAATCTTCTACGTCCTACATCATCGTTCTTTATGTACAAAATCCATCAAATCGTGTCAGTTTCTGGTTGAAGGCTACATTAATAATGCATCTTTCTTTCTTACAAAGAAGTGATAGATCAGGTGATGATTGGATAAAACTTCTTCTGCGTGTCCGAATTGAATTCTTTCAATCAATCAGATGTTTTATAGGATTGACCGTTCTCGGTCGGTTATATATCGCTGATCTGATTTGGATTTGATCTTACATCCAACTGGTTAGAAGTCAAGCTCAGCTACGAGTCGAGCTGATTAGACCCGAACTCTGTGATGAGTCAGACTGGCAGAATATCTGAGCAAGTATGAATTACTTTAATTTTTTAATCAGGAACGTTCCCGAGCTCGACACATGGCTCCTGGCTACGTACGTCTATCTATGCTAAAAGGCAAAAGCAATCCAAACTGAATCACCAACCAAACTAGGCCATGCCTGACAGAAGCAGAGATAGAGATTGAATATACTAGGAAATCAAAACCGAACCCTACTCGAAGAATAATATTTATTTGTTCTTAAAAAAAAGTAAAGGATAAAGAAAGAAGCTTCTGCATATAACATCGGAGAACGCACCGCTCGCTTTGCCACAAACAACGATAAGGCTGGTAAAGCCTCCATGAACGTAGCACAGCTGACTAAACACGCTTATATATATATATCGTCGCTATTTCCTAAAAAGTAAAAGAACATAACACTGTTCTATCGCTAAGCGCATTTTCCAGTGACGTCTGTGCAAGTGCTTCTCGAATCTCTTGGAAGCTTGCACTGGAACAGAACAGAATTGAGATCGAGGCAATGCATGCAAATGCAAAGCCAAAGCCAAAGCGAGAAACAACGGTCCAGTTTGAAAAGAAATAAATAACAGTAGTAATAATTAATAATAATGGAACACGTAGTACTACTGCAACGCAGTAGTTCTAGCCAATAAATTGAAGGGGCCGCTAGATGCAGGGAACATGCGAAGTCCACTCCTCGTCTCACTCGCTAGCTAGCAATTGCAAATACGTGGTAGCTCCCCACGGCGTTTCGAAGAAAGGGACAAACAACGCAACATAAATCCGCGTGGGCACACAGCGAGCATCCATCTTAATTGCGCACGTTCAGACTCGACCAAGAAAAAACAAGTAACAGGATACAACAGCTACTTAATCAAGGTGATGAAAGCTTCTCCATAAATCTTTTGCTCAATTCCTTTTACTACGCTAGATTCCGCTATAGGATCTAGTTCATACTGAATTTTGCCATTAAACAAGCTCTCTTCCTCAGTAGATGAACCATTAATGTCTCTGTGCCCATCTTTAACGATTACCGTCTCTAGGTGAAGTCATTGACAGTGCCTGTAATAGATCTACCCTATTCTTGGCCACGGCTAACAGCAATATCTGTCGGCTTTATAATAAAGTAAAACGCATATATTCAAAAAGTAATTGCGATGGAAGTGAACTTACCCACCGAGCAGGGAGCTAGCTAGTGTCAGCGTAAGCAGTAAGTACCTTCATTTACCATGCCACTTACTCCGAGCTGCCTTCCATATATAATCCCATGCCATATTGGCATCTCATACGTGTAAATAAAATGAAACTATTTTTACCAAATCGGGCACACAGATTGGCATCGATATGGATGCATGCTTGTTAAATAGTGTTACGAGAGCCGACACCACATTAAATAGGACGTGATAGGGCTCTGAGTCGGCGTTATTATAAGACGTACCTACGCAGCTGGGCGATGCCATAGCTCAATTCTTTCTCTATTAATCCTCCGCTAGCTAGCTAGCTGGCTTCCTCTCCGCAGTCGGCATCGACATGGCTAGCTAGCTACTGCACGAATACTTGAATAGCAATAGCGTGACGTCTGTCTGATCTTGCAGCAGGGGCAGGTCGGCCGTCGGCGTTATTATACGCATGCAGTAGGCGGAGAACAAACAAAAGACGACGACGCGCGTTCGGCAGATCAGAAGATCATGTTGGCCTGCGTCGCCTGCGCGAAGCAGGAAGCTGACGATGGCGCAGAGGACGACAGGGCGCGTGCGGCGACCATTCCGAGCAACAAAGAAGCCGTCAAAAGCCTCACCTCACAGGTCAGTCGTCAGAACTACTGAAGTGCATGATACTTTTTCTCATTCAGTAAATTAACTAACGTATATATCATTCGATGTATTAAGCCTTAGATATTAACCAATCCTTTAGGCATTTGCTCGATCGACAATTTAATTTAGAAAAGGTCAAAATCCATTTTGCATATATTGATCAGATGGTAGAAAATTGAGGTCACAAACAAACAGAATTAGGTTGCTCAGGGGAGATCAGAAGGGATGCGTGTTATTAATTAGTGCGCGCGGATCCCTATAGCGTTAACTCTTTAATTCTTGAAAGAAGAGCCTAGCGGAAAGGAAACCTTTGAGTGCGACGATCGAGGGATAAGGCGACGATGATTAATTCTCCCGCCCTCTCTCATTTCACTTCTGGCGTCAGAGATACAAAATATATACGATGCTTAAGTAGGAAGTAAGAATCAGTATATATGCTTGCACTAGAAAAAAGGTGATCAGGTCGAACAGGATTAATTAGCGTTGTTTGATTAGGCAAATAGATCATTGCAAATTAACCAGCATATATATAAGGACATATGGTCCCCTTGCGTTTTCGATCGTGACTTTAATTTAAACATGGATTGTGCTGTAGTAGCGATTATATCACCGAAATAAGCCCTGTCGCGCTACATTTTGCTGTACTGAGAAGAAAGAAGCAAAGAATAGTGTTGCTGCAGGAAATGAAGTCGCGTTAATTAATTGGAGTGTTTTTATTTTCTTCTTCTTCTTCTTGTGGCCATTTAGCACGAGAGAATTAAGGAAATGATTATGAAGATAATTTTTTCAGTTCCTATGGAGGAAAAGGACAAATAAGTACGGCACTTTCAACAAATTACGCCGGATATTTAGCCACAAACATATATGAGAAGTTACCAGCAAGAACCCTCGGAATCTATACTTTCTCTTGATTTTAGACAACTTCTCTGCTGAAGTATGAACTATACAGGGCCTACACTTGACCTCTGTGGGCATCGTTGCTTCGTGGACCAGTGAAAAGGTTGGCTTGTGGCCGAAGCAGCAGCCACAAGGATCTTGTTTTTTTTTTTTTTTTTGGAAAAACTTCTCTCTACTTTTCTTACCGACCTATCCGCCCTATGAAAATGGGCGAAAAGGTGAAACCGATAGACTTTTCCCCCCTATATATTGAAGGGTGATTTCTTAAAGTAATTTTTAATTTCCAAGCTAAACCGATCACTTGTGCACGCACTTGGCGATCGTGTGCTCTCGATGCTAATTCATGGCAAGTCATGAGCTACCGATCTTCTTCTCCCCACTGTTTGTCGAATCATAAAGCTAAATAGATCAATATTGTCAATAAGTTAATTTGAACTATCTACGCACGCAGATAAAGGACATGGTTCTGAGGTTTTCCAAAGGAGGTGGAACCACCTCATCCTCTTCTTCGTCATTCAGTAGCAGGAGCTGGAGAAGGAGCTTCCGCCACCACCATAGCCAAAGGCAGCAGCACGGCGCCTATACTTACGAAGACGCCGTCCATTACAGCTCGAAAGAGGATCAGCAGCGGAGGTGCGGAGGGAAGTGGACTGTGGACATGGAGGATGACGATACAGCGGTGGAGGAGGGCGTTGAACCCAAGGAGTGGATGGCCCAGGTGGAGCCCGGCGTTCATATCACCTTCGTCTCTCTCCCTGGAGGAGCCGGCAACGAACTCAAGCGCATTCGGTTCAGGTCTTATTCTTAATTACCATCTGTTTGTTTCTGGCCCAGACCCAAATTAATTAATGTTAATTGGCTTAATTAATGAACTCGATCGAGTTAATTTTGCAATTTCTTCTTTAGCCGGGAGATGTTTAACAAGTGGCAAGCACAGAGATGGTGGGGTGAGAACTACGATAGGATCATGGAGCTTTACAATGTGCAGCGCTATAACCGCCAGGCGCTCCAGACTCCAACAAGATCGGACGACGGCGAGGTCAGTCAATCATGTTAGAACCGCATGCACGTACGTAAGAGATGGTAGATCCTTCATATATATAGATTAATGTTATGTGGTCGAAGGTGGGATTAACAAGGGAGAGTCCCATCACTCCGGCGACACCCGCCGCAGAGACGATTATCGCCGGATCAGAGACTCACAAGCCACCGCAACCTGCAGCCTTTGCCACGTCCCACATCCTTCCTCATCGCCTTCATTCACCTGCCGCTGCCACGACTACCACAGAAGGAGCCTCCGGTGTCATTAAGACCGAAGCCGCCGCCGCTTCGGTGGATGCGTCGAGGACCACCATCTCGTCCAGAGACGAGGCGTCCGTCTCCGCCAGCGACCTTGAGATAACAGAGTGGGTGGAGCAAGATGAGGCCGGTGTTTATATCACCATCCGCGAGAATGGGGACGGCACCAGGGAGCTCCGTCGCGTGCGTTTCAGGTTTTTAGTTTAACACAGAGAGTTTCTTCTACATCGTAGATTGTGCATTCATTCATTCATTCACTTTCATTCCGTTACTAATGAGAGCCACGATTTGATGGTGTCTGCCGTGCAGTCGCGACAAATTCGGGGAGGTGCACGCTAAGCTGTGGTGGGAGGCCAACAGAGAGAGGATCCAAGCTCAATATCTGTAGATCTCGACAGCAAAACAAGTCGATCTCCTACGCACTCCAAACAGCAGCGATTTAATTTAGAACAGAAAAGCAAAACCAGCAAACTGTCGTCTTAAAATGTCATAGTGGGATGTTCTCCTAACAAACTGGACGTTTTTTATTTCTTGAATTCAACACCAGATGAATTTGGTTTAAGGATGGGCATAGATTATGCTGGTCCGACGATGCCCGTTACCGAAAACACTTGGATTGTGGGAGTGTCATGACTCCAACTCAGAAACTCAAATCCAAAAGTGAAAACAGCATGGTAGTTCAACTTTTATGGAATTGACGTAATGGCATTCTCCCAAATCTGTAGCCACTTTCCCTAACCGTTACATTTGTGCCAGAATGAAGTTAACATTAGCCTTGTGGCACCAAATAAAGGGATCCAAATAATCATAGGCGATGTCCGGCAAGCAATCCAAAGTATTTGAGGCTGGAAGTGTAAAATGACAAGGCAGAACACTGAAATCAGATTTATTTTTTTATTCAGCTTTATGATAAACAGAGTTGGGTTTTACCAGCATTATTTTTTGGTATTAGTGGGACTGCTCCGTTGGGAGCACTAATACATCAACCCACTTACGTTCTGGTTTTTTCCAGATTATGAAAACCTATAGTTACAAACTTGAGGAAAGAATTATAGTTTTACTTATCGTACATAAATAAAACTATATCTCCACGAGACTTCATACATGTCTTTTGGAAAACGACTGCTGTGACTCTATTAACTTGCTATAGTGCAAACTTAACCAGCACATAGCACATATGTAGGCCACAAGAAGGCAAAATCGCCTGAGTTTCACCATAATATTAGCATTCGGACTGGTCCAATTTCTAACAATTGTTCGAGCAATGTTTTGGAATATTCTGACTAGGACGAGAACAAACAAGGAGACCAGCATGCCCAAGATAACTCCTGCTGCTGAATGCAATATATGACGTCCAGAAAACTCCTTGAGGTATAAAATTTTGGATCTGTTTAAGATATTGATGAGCATCAAACGGCTATGGAAATTACAATCAATCACATACTAAATTCTATCATGAATATAGTAAAGAAAGTACAACGATTCAACTTAAAGCTGCAGCATCAAATTATCTTATCAAAATCATGGTCAAAGAAAGCAAACCATGTAGATAATCTAGTACAAGAAATACAAGAAAATTACAATGAAACAAATGTATCTGTAATTATATACAGCCTAACCTTGCCTACCATTGGGAGACCTATACTTTAGCCCTCTGATACTCAAGAATTTATCTAACTCTCATATATTTTGAACATTTATAAAAAATATAGAAAGATGAAGCAACACCTAGATCATACTATAAGATAATCACAACCCCAGTCCAAGTAACATAGCTTTAGCCATATGATTAGCTATAGTCCTTCAATATGCACTATATGCTGAATTTAAAGATAAATTATCACAAGTATGCATACATCGTGATATCTGAAATAACATGGAACACGATTAGAAGAACCAAGTATGTTTACAGATTCTATTCACAATGATTAAAACCATATAACATACATGCATTTATGAGTAAATGCAACTTCCATACTAATTCTTATCATGTTTATTGCTCTTCCATTCAATTATAATTATTTTATTGCTGAGTTGGCACACTAATCCATAGTTTGAGGGTAATGGTGGATCTAGCAGTGACACCCAACCATAGGTTTTCTTGGCCAATAGCATTTACCCACCCAGTTCTCTATTTCAGTTCCTTTTGTTCATCCATGTTAATAGTTTGTGTTGTTTAGGCCCTGTTTACATCACGCAGAGGAAAGGAAGTGAAAAAGAATTCCACATTTCTTCAATAAAATAATTCAGCCAAAAGCTCCTTCACAGCACTGCGGACTCCTCAACCATTTCCAGAACATAGTCTCTCATCGACCTCCTCCCCATCAGTCCCTCTGACCACACAGCAACACATCCACACTTGCTCATGAATATGAATGCCCTAATCATAATCCAAGGCCCATCTGACACCAAACTGAGAACATTCCCCTCCGATCTCAGCTGACACTCCCTGACAACTATGCTGGAGTGAAGTATCATGGCCACCTCCAATCTCACCCTCATCGTTGTTCTGACAATTCAGGTTCACGGCAAGGTTGGTGACCAAACATTGAACTTCAATTTGGGCTCAAGGTAGTTGAGCACTGTCAACTGGGAGAGAAGGTGATGGATGCTCAGAGAGATGTTTCATCAAGGTTCTATGCCAAGATAAAGAAAGACTAAAGACAATTCAGAAGGGCAAAGACAACATTCCCCACATTTTCTGCTGTAAAAGTTTGTTTCCAGCATATTTTAGGTGGAAATTTTTTGGGAAAAAAAACTTTCCACAAAAAGGAGTTTAGATTCCTTCCAAATTTCCGAACATAGGAAGACGAATATGCCTCAACTTCTATGCCTTTCTGTGAAATTTTTTCATTCCACAAGAGCAAAGATGGCCTTGAAGTGCTAAGAGCTTTAAAACACCTAGGTATGTAATGCATAAGGGCAATGCGCTTGTTCAAGTATAATTCTTATGTTTTAACATATAGAACAAAATCAAGCTTTATTCCTTTCATTAAAGAATGAAGTTCTTTTAGAGTCAGTTTACTTTGGGGGAGGGAAGTTGGAAGGGAAGGAGATAAAGGAGGAAAGGAAGGAGGGGAATATGGTGGAAGAGGAAGGGAAGTTGTTTGCATGAATGATGGAAAGGGAAAGGTGGAGAGGTGGAAGTAGGGAAAAGACAAAATACCCCTCATGTGAGTGCTTTGCCTCTTGAAACTATCCTACCATCAACAAAGCTAATGCAAACTGCCATCAACGAGGATGCAGCCGTGCGACACTGTGGCACGCATCACAGCAATACCCAATCATCATGGTGAGCTTGCAGGAGAAGTTGGAGAAGAATGTGAGGACGATGACCTAACTAGCACATGTCATGGCCATGAAGAAGAGGACAAATGTCATAGCTAGGAATAGATCTTTCAAACTTGGGTGTCTAATAAGACGAAAATTGTTGTCGCCAAGATAAATGAATCTCCTAGAATTTATGCTTGAGGAGACGAAGACATGATCAAAGATGTCGTTGTCACTTAGGTAATGTCTGATTGAATTCATGTGCCTAAGAAGATTTAAGGTACTCAAGTGGACCCTCATCTAGATTCATGCCTCCAGTCCTTGCTCAGATTTTGGATGATGACAATCGAAATACTATATCAACCTCCCAAGAAACGTAACAGGAGCCAGGAAAAAATAAGGATCTAGCACATTACGAAGAAATAATCTCAGAAAGCAGCAGTTTATGTTTAAAGAGGTAGACCACTTGGGTTTTAATTCTGAAATTGTATTTAAACACGTTGATGCATAGTAGAAGAGGTTGCACCTGATCACAAATGCAGGAAAAACTCAGTATTGAGGAACTTACAGAATAAAAAATCTCCTGAACATCTCTGTAATCGTAGGTTCTTTGGCTTGGCAATGAAAGAGATCGTCTGGCATAATGTCAACTTTTTTACTACCCGGTACATACTTACAACTGTATGTTTCATTTACCTACGGAAAGCATAGCATATTAAAAAGGGCAAAAGATTTTGTGATATTAAGGAGGGGGAAAAAATGTTAAACATCTGCATCAAGCAAATTATAGATCACTTGCCATATGATGAGTGAATTTAGCTACAAACTAAGGGTTCTCTCAAGGTCCTAAACCCTAAACTAAGGGTCCTTCCTCCAAACCTTAGAAAAAGATTTTTGCTTCAGAACACAAACCAGATCCTTTACCTTGAATTTCATTTTAGTTTTCCAGGCAGTCTCAAAACCAGGGCGGCATTCCTCAGGGAGAGCTTCTTTGGGGACCTCTGCCACTGCATGAAATATTTGGCTAGTAAAATATTCTTTGTACTCTACCTGCATGCATAAGTCTTTTCATTCAATTAACCATAGTATCGAAGTAATTGATTAGTCTCATTTAAATAGATTATCGATCACCTCAAAAATAGCAGACCAATAGTAATCATAATGACAGGGGAATCTTGTGCTCTTCTCTGAAGGATAGAGCACTCGCTTCGCTTTATAATTCAATATTCCAAGTTCACATGTCTTGGATGTTCTAACATCTACACCTAGAAGATATCCAATCATAACAGGTCAATGTCAATGCATATTGAAGCTAGAAATTAGCACAGTTTGAAAGGATAGCAAAGAGATTCATCATGTGCATTGAGCTTGTTAGCACCTCTAAGGTAAAGGTGCCACGACAATAAAAAAAGTTCACCAGCTTGAAAACATACCAAATACATATTATAGATGGAATGCAAAGGGACAGAGAAAACAACATGATAAGTATATATTGCACACGACCCATGTTAACAACTAAAGTAATTCCGATGTATAATAGAGAAAAAAAATCTATTATCCAACACATGAAGCAATCGATAATGGACATGAACTCATAGTCATAAGATCGAATCAGCGGGTATACAAGAACAGATCAATTAAATGTGAAATTTGCAAACTACGCTAGGTCAACTTGGTCACCATTTCGGTTAGGGAAACGACACATAAAGGAAATTATGCCTGATAGTGAAGAACATTGTGAACAAGCATAAAGAAGCTCACCGCTAGAAACAATTCTACAAGCCGAGGGTAGCGAGACCAGGGAAGAGACCGAGAGTTGCTCAACGGCCAAACCGACGAGTCCCGCCAGGAAGGAGAACAGAAAGGGGGCGGCGAGGGGAAAAATGAGATTCCGAAGGAAAAATACGCGAGGTACTCTTCCTCCCACACCTCCACTCGTTTCTTTGACGCTTCCGGTGCCGCCGGAGGGTTCCGGCGGATCCATAAGACACAAAAGCTAGTCGAAATCCATGGATTTCGAGTTCAGATAGCCTGAGATGGCCCGAAGTGGGAAGATCTCTCGGCGATCGGTGCGCGTGGGCGAATTGCGACGACGAAAGGGAACGGGGTCGACGGCACTTCGAAGTTGGGAGTCAGATTTGTCAAGAGGAAAGGGAAGGGAAAGGAGATGCTTATTGCTTAACAAAAAAAAAAAAAATACAAAAAGAATAAAATCGTGAAAAGAAAAATTATGTTTCGGCGCCGGCACCTCGAGCCGTTTCAATACGTATTTTAATGTCAACGTATAGTTAGACACTGTTAACCTTCCTTTAATTCTAACAATAATAAAATTTATAAAAAAAATCATTAGTCAACAATGTTTTAATAAACGTTATTTGTAAAGGAATATTTAGAAAATAAAGTCATATATTAATTTACCTACTTGGCCCGTGATTTTTCCGTTTAAAAGCAGCGTGTAAGTTAGCGGTGGCCGGTGGAAGTTCAAATTTACTCTCGAATCGGCTGTGCAATATCTCCATCTAACTTTATCCTGCTCCAGCGCTCTGCCTTGCTGCCCAAGAAAAGAAACACTGGCATAATTATCGCGGCTATTTAATTATTAATCGATTCGTTGACCAATGAAAACGAAGCTTCTCGGCCGTCGGCCCCTCGCCGCCAGTTCATCCAAATTCCTAACGTGTACTCGCTGCCGTCGATACGTTCCGATAAGCAAGGAAACTGCCACGTCCCTCTCGCTCATCGAACTTGATCTCGCTCTTCACGAATCTCTTGTGGATTCGACGGATCAGATTAAACTCTCCCTTCTCGTGGCTGCTATAATATCACCGTCGCGTACCCTTTCATCGTTCCACAATTAAATTCGATTTTTCTCTTCCTTCTCGCTCTGCTTTGCGGATGACGATGGTCTCTCGAATGGCCGGATCGGCGCTGTTTCGACACCTCGGCCCCCGCCTCTTCTCCGCCGCCTCTGCATCCCGCGCCTCCGCCGCTGTGGAACCATCGTACGCGCTGCTCCAGTCCTCCTCGCGTTCCCCCTCCCTGGTGTTTTTGCGCCTCTTCCCTGTCCGGATGGCCAGCACTTCGGTGTCTCCGGCGCTCGGAGGCGAGGCGCAGAAGGAGGATGAGGCGAAGTCTGCTGCCGCCGTCCATCCTAGCGAAGGCAAACATGTTTCGAGTTATTGGGGCATCGAGCGGTACAAGATCACCAAGGAGGACGGCACTCCTTGGAGGTGGACTTGCTTCACGGTAAGCGACTCAATTCTAGCAATCGATCGCATCGCTAAATCTCTTGCTCTAATTGGGCATGGTAAATTTCTCAGCCATGGGACGCGTACAAGTCCGATACCTCGATCGATCTGAATAAACACCACGTCCCCACCACCTTCCTCGACAAGATCGCCTACTGGACTGTCAAAATCCTGCGATTCCCCACCGATATCTTCTTCCAGGTGCGTTCTCTTAATTTTCCTCCGGAGTCCGGTGTAGTTTCTTCCTCTCCAAGGATATCGGAGCTTCCTTTACGGTGTAGTTTTTTTGTATTACTCGTCGCTTTATAGACTGCATCTGTGTGTTATAATGGCGTTGTACTAAAC
>JBBPFQ010000070.1:167344-178879 GCA_037974815.1 Kaempferia elegans
TCCATAACAGGGAAAACAGTGTGTTTGTCAATTAGTAGAAGTTCCATCAATGAATAATTTAACCAGAAACCGAACAGAAATGTTTCAATGTCTCTTTTTTATTAATTTGGTTCAAAATTTTAATTGCACAGCTCTTTTCCCCTAGCATCTTAATGTCTTGGATTTAATTGAGATAATAACCAAAATCATTAACTATTCTAAGAGAAACCAGGGAGGAAAAGGACAGCTTACATCTTGGCTATTTCAATGGCTCCTTCTCTGCAGGTCATCTCAGAAAGCTTCAACTTCTCTATCTCACTGAGTAAAAAAGGTAGGTAAGTGTAGGAGCATTAGGGTGCAGTTATAAAAATCAAACCAAAATTGTTAGTTCTGCGTCGTTAGTTCACTGGTCAGACTAATGGTTCAATTAGTCAGCTCAGTAAAGGCATTGGCCTGGCCAAAATTGTCGATCGGATTACATATTTATCACAACCATTTAAGACAAAAAAGTGAAATTTGGTTATGAAAAATCACAATTAGACATAAACTAAAAATTAAAAGAACTAATTTAAGAAGAATCCAAGGAATCAGTATTGGTCAAAAACTAATAATTAACCAAACACATAGTTGTTGGCCAAGAACTATATACACAACTAGTATACTCAATGTCTGAGAAGTGAACCCCAACCTAGTATGTAGTCTAGGTAGTCTGTTGTTATGTTTTTTTAAAGGTCTTAGAAGGCAGTTTCAAGTGGTTGGCACATTGCAGAGCGCCTAGGATTAGATGAGGTGTCTAGGTTTAGTTCGGCAGCTAGATGGTCAACATTAACATAATATTTAAATAAGAAAAATAAAAATATTAAATTAAGAGTGATTAATATTGGTGTGTGTTATATAGAACAATTAGATCTTTATACTATCAAAACAAATCTATAAAAAGTAATAATTGATAAGAAGCACAAAACACATAATTACATCAAAACACATATTTGGCAGAAAGTTGCTTGACAGCTATCATGCAACCATCTGACAGTACACCCTAAGTCGGTCATAATTGAAAAAACAACAAGAGAAAACAATGAATCTGTCACAATTTGAAAAGACATATATAATTTGCAAATGCATTTTTATACCTTGTACACTGAACCAAACCCGCCTTCACCTATCTTATTTTCAAGATCAAAATTCCTAGTAGCAATTTTAATCTGTTTCAGAGTGAAGTAGCCAGTTTGCAGCTCGAGGCCTTTGAATTCTGCATGATTGTTAGTGTTTATCTAAGCAAAGATCCATGAACTTTGCCTTTGAATTCAGGACATGTTTATAGAACTTAAAACTATAGCTTACCATTGTCTCGAGGATCTTTCCTGATGAAGCAAAACCAAATGATGTTGAAGGCAAGAATAAACACAAAACAAGATGCTATGACAATGCCCACAATAACCCCAACAGATAGTTTGCTTTTTTTTATCCTTGCAATTAGCCTCAAAATCTACAAGAAGCAACATAATTTTTTATTATTGA
This sequence comes from Kaempferia elegans, assembly GCA_037974815.1. Taxonomy (NCBI): domain Eukaryota; kingdom Viridiplantae; phylum Streptophyta; class Magnoliopsida; order Zingiberales; family Zingiberaceae; genus Kaempferia; species Kaempferia elegans. Next base: position 168,845 of record JBBPFQ010000070.1, read on the forward strand.
GCAAGATATTAATGGAAAATGGAAAATCATTTCAAAAGGACTTACTCGGAGTGATAGAAATGTCTGAGATAATAGGTCCATATACACTCCTCCAAGGGATGGAGTTTGTTCCCTTGCCACGCCACTGAAAGTGAATCTCGAGTGTGTCATTAACCCAAGTAGTGAAGTTTTCGATATGCACCTTGCCAGTTCCATGAGCTTCTTTTACAATGTTGAAATCCTGCAGAACTTTTTGACCCTGCAACGTTTAGAGAATTTTCTGGTTAATAGATGAATTAGTACATAAAAGAATTCTCAATGAATATGACTGTTGAAGTATTATGAATGCAACTATTTTGTAGGAAAAAATGGGAACAAGAAGAATGAATTATAGGCTAAAAAATCAATCACCTGGATTGACACATCAAACAAACGTCTTCCCACACTAGCAAAAGTTTGGTCATCAGTGAGCATAATCTCGGCAAAATGGAGACTCACTGTGTAATTTCCTGTCTGTAAGCATAGACCATAGTATTTCAGTGAAAGAGGACTAAGCCGAGCTGTCGTGTATAATTCTGGATTACTCATATTAAGGATTGATGAATTCCGTGCAATAAAAGATGATGCATCATTTCCAATAAAATCTCCAGTATTGCTATATGCCCATGCTCCATTGCTGCTCTCACGATAGGTAGAGTGATCTCTTCTGTCAATTGAATCATCTTGGTATTCATGCCCGTCAATAGTCACTTTACTACCACCACAGTTAATGAACAACTCACAATCTGCAAAATGATGGGAGATAGAATCATGTGAAATCAATGCCAATATTTGTCATTAACTCCATTGACTTGAATTATATCTCAATTATACCTACTTTTTGAATTCCCTGAACAAGGAAGATTCTTTCTTAAGCACGAGGGTATCCTGCAAAACCATACAAAATAGAAATGTTTGGCGTGTGATTCCACAATCAGATTGCACAATTTCATTAAATTGTCCACACTTGCCCATATTCTTCTAGTTTTTTTTTTCTCTCAGTTTGACCCCATCATTTAAGTTTTTCATGTGTTTCACAGGTGAAGTTTAGACATTTCTAACCATTACTTTTGCCAATCAATCTCTTTGGCTTGCATGTTTCATTGAGAACATAGAGGTACTTAGAAATAAAATATAAATACATTTTTGGAAAACCTAAATACCATTAAATATTCATTCTATGTAGGGTCAAAAAGTTGATATACCCACACGTTTGGAGGAAATGGGCTACACTAAAGCCCAGAGGTTAAGGGGGCAAATGAAGAAAGATAGAAATATAGGAGAAATTATGATATTTAATGCAGTAAATTAAAATTTATAAAACATAAAACAAAAATCAACATGTAGTGAGGGATGAGATAGAACCATTTTGATAAAAAGAGAACCATTACACACGTATGTAAATGATTTCAATAAAGCACATAAGTACATAATACTTTATATGGGTCAAAACTCTTACGTAACATGTATACATATTAACGTTATCATTATTTCTTTCTAAAGTGCATGGAAAATGAAAAATTAGTATCTAGTTTTTAAAACAAAATATGAAAATCCCACTAATAAAACGGATAGGACATTAGATGATTAGACGAGATGCAACATTAGTGCAGCAAATAAGAGAAATCATTTTAATTAAATTTTAAACTGAATAGTAATTATCAATTTAATTTTGGTTTTATTTAATTTGAATACAAAAATTGTAAAATAATGGAATATCAATTAAAGATAAAATAAACCCTTTCTCAACAAAGTATTTATTGAAATAACCATAAAAGTATTATAGCTTAAAGTGCATAAAAGTTTTTATTGAACAATAGTTTTATTAAAATTCATATTGATTAATAAACTATGACAATTTTACCAAATTACCGCACTCAACTTTTTAAAAATACTTAAAAAGTGGATCCCATTTTTATATTTAGTAAAGGGCACACTTAATTCCTAAAATACCCTCTTAGCCACATTGACCTCTGAATAATATCTTTAGTCTGATGCATGTTTGCCCGAGAGAGGATGTCATCAATATATTTGGACTGGCATAGGAAGAGGCCAGTTGCAGTGCGAGTAGCCTCAACACCAAGGAAGTATTGTAGCTCGCCCAGATCCTTGAGAGGAAAGTAGGTGCCTAGATGAACAATTGTAGATGCAATAAAGGAGGAAGAGTCTCTAGTGAAGATGATGTCGTCCACATATACTAAGAGATATATCGTGATTTGTGCTGAGTGAAAGAGGAAGAGTGATGTATACTCAGTAAAACCAAATGAGAGTAAGGAGGCACACATGGTGGCATGTCATGCTTGAGGGGCCTGCTTGAGACCGTAGATGGCTTTGTATGGCACATGATCAGGTTGGTCAGGATGACCAATGCCAGGAGGTTAAGCTATATGGGCTTCCTCATGAAGACTGCCATAAAGAAACACGTCGCTGGCATCTAGCTGGTGTATGGGCCACCCATGGGTGATGGGGAGAGAGAGAGAATAATCCAGATGGTTGTAGGTTTGACAACTGGACTAACCGTCTCTGCATGGTCAAGACCTGGTTGCTAGTGAAAACCTTTAGTCTGTCAATAGAACCTACTTTGCGTTTAATTTTGAATACCCATTTACATCCCACGATGTTTTGGTGAGGTGATCGTGGAACTAGAGACCATGTGTGATTCTGAAGAAGAGCATTGTATTCAAATGTCATAGCATATAGCCAAGCTGGGTCTTTATTGGCAATGGTGAAGCAGGTGGGTTCTGGGGAGTCAGTCCTGACCAGATGAGTGCCTTGAGTCTTAGCACGAGTGTGCATAGGATGAGTAGAGCAGGCAGGAGCTCGAAGTGGAGTCCCATGAGATAGAGGAGGCAAATCGTAGCAAGGTCCTGGCTGCGCCAAGAGGTGGCAATGGTCACAATTTCACGGCTAGGAGAACTAGGAGGCAACGTTCACGGCCAAGAGGTCGATCATTGCCTGACCTCAATTTAACAGCCAGGAGGTCGCAATCCATTGCATTTTTGCGGCCTAGTCATGATTTTGCAGCCGTCAATAGTGTCAACCGGGTGATAAGAGAACTTATTTTAGTATTTTATATTTTTCAAGGAGAAGGGTTAATATGAAAGTTGATGGAGCTTCTTAGGTATTTTTGAAAGTGGAATGCACCTTTCCATAAATTGCCCAATAGACTAACTTCAAGCTATATATACCATTATATCTGCACATGCATACATATAGAGATATAGAACAAGACAATAACCTTAACAGTTCACAGTTCAATGTCAATGGTTTGTGTAGGTTAAAACCTAAACTGAACTAAAACAGAAAAGTATACCTAGCTTACAAACATAAACCAAAACAATGAACTGGATTGTTTGATTGGATCAATTTGGTTCGATTTAGCATATTCAAGTTGTAGATGCTCACCCTTACATCTCTGCAAACTTGAGTGTATACCAAATCTTCAATCAAAAGAGAAGCTAAGAAAAGTGTAAACAATTCAATTAAAGTCTTCTTTTGAAGAGCATCACCAACATCGATGTTGCAATATCAAAGTTTCTCAACCACTGAATTATTGCTGTGTTTCTGTCATCTCTATGGGCTCCTGTTTTGTCTAACAAGCTAAGCTTAACACCTACGATCTAGTTTTAGGGCAAAAGGTAAGAATTAATATTATACATTTGATTTTGTACCATAAAGAAAATTTAGCAATTAAATCTTAATTCCGAATACAATCACATCTATAGGATATATAATGAGTCTCTTTTTGTTTATCTATAGACGAAATCTTATCCTTCTCAACCTATGAGGAAATAGCAAGAAGCAAGTATCTAAAGCTTACGAGTTTTCATTTGTAGACGAAAAACTTGAAACAATGTTCCTGCATGCAAAAAGTTAAATTCTTAGTGGCGCAAGTTTTAAGAACTATAAACATTTTAATAGATAATTATTGAATCTTACACTGTTCCTGTTTGGCAGTACTGTGAGGATTGTGGTGCAGATCCAGTAAAAGAATTATAAGAAACATCCCTGCAATAGAAGACCTTATAAGCTTGATGTTTGTCATGCAAAAGATAGTTCTTCTAGTCAAATGGATTAGAGATATAATTGAGAAAAGACATACAAATTATGAGAACTTCCCAAAATCCATGGTGGAATGCTTCCACTGAGCTGGTTATTGGTCAGGTACCTAAACATATTAAATGGATGTGAGATCTGCAATATTATTCTAGTGCAGAGTTGTAACTCAACAACAAATAGTATCTATAACTGTGACACTTACATATATTCTAACTTTGATAGTTCAGCAAAGTTATTTGGGATTGGCCCAGTCAAGTTGTTAAAGCTTAAATCTCTGAGGAATTAAATTGGCAAGTAAAAGCATGATTAACATCATGTTGATTATTGAACTAGCTAATGAAACTGGTAGAGCTTCCAACGAGAGAGGCTTACAAATTTTTCAGATTATTCATCATTCCAATATAATCAGGAATTTTACCAGATATCGACAAGTTCCTAAGAACCCTATATTAAAAAACAGTCAATACAACAAAGATATGTATATAAATACCAATATACATATAGAGAGAAGCTACTTCACTGATGATATTTTGTGGCTAACTTACAATTCCTTCATTTGAATCATATTCTGCAGTTGAGGAAACTGTCCGTCTCCCCCTTTCCAGTCAGTCACCCTCCTGGATTTGCAGAAAATAAACCTTCAAATATGTCTTGTAACCACTTCAAGCAGATTGAAATACTAACTAATTGCTCTTACAGCTCAGTTATCGATACCAGTCTGGAGAAGCTATCAGGAAAAGGACCTTCCATAGATGTCCCTTGCATGTCGCTACCACATATGGTTCAAGTTTCCAACTTGTTCATAACGAAATTTAATAATGATTAACATTAGGTCTAGAATAGCAGTGATGACAACTTACAAGCGATCAAGATTTGTCCATTCACCAATGAAACTTGGTATTCTTCCAGAAATTGGGTTCCCATCTATTCTACTGGAAAATGAAAAGCAAAAAATTTAAGCGTGCAGTACAACTAGACTGTTAAATTTCATTGGCTCAAGCAAAAATGCTGTGCATTCGACACTTTAAATAAACTCCTTTATGCAGCTTGATTTGTGAAGATAAATCATAAACCTTTACTTCCACTATTTACACTGCAGGAAGAATGAGGATTACTTCATCTTTACCATGATAGCTTGTCTTAATCAATACGGTTAAATATTAATGACAAAAATCTACACATTAACTTATTAAGTTTATAGATTAATGTGCAATGTGTGGCTAGCTTGCTAGGCTTTTATTTATGAATACCTATGACAAAATCTTGTCACACAACAATGTTGTTAAGTTTGTAGATGAATGTTCAATGCTTCACTTACTCAGCTAATATTTAATATTTCTAAGCAGAAAAAATACTTCTATGTGGATAAGATACAAGAGATGTAACATACAAGTCTTTTAAGTTGTGGAGATTGCCAAGTGATTCTGGTAATTCCCCTGTCAAATTATTTGATGAAAGTAATCTGTAACGAACACAAAAGCACGAATCAAGTTACATTGCATGCGCGCACGTGTGTGTGTATATATAGATCAAAACTAGTGACAGAGTGTGTGTATCCATCTTACAAGCGAGTCAAATTACTGAGCTTGCCAAGGGCTTCAGGAATTGAACCTTCTAGAAAATTTGCTTCTAATTCCCTATCACAAGTAATATATGTTTATTTAATTAGTGCCATAAAATATTATAGAAGAAAAGAAAACTATGGCAGAGGACAAGGAATTATGTACAGCGATGTGAGTGACATGATATTTCCAAGCTCTTCGGGGATGCTTCCAGATATCTCATTTACCGAAAGAGACCTGCAAATCTTTTGTTACAAAAGAAACCTCATGCATATCGAAAAAGAAATGGAAGAAGAGTGTAAAAGTATATAAATTACAGATTGGTGAGGCGAAGAGTTCCCCATTTAACTGGGATAGTTCCATTCAGATAGTTCCTTGTAAGATCTCTGTAGATACAAGTGAGCTAGCTATGGCTTTATCATTCACCAAAAAGAAGGCATTAGTTAATCACTGCAGCGACTCACAGTATCTCTAAGAAAGAAAGGTTGGCAAACTCAGCGGGCAGCTCTCCAATCAAATTCTGCCCCTTCAGACGGCTGCCAAAGAAATAAAGAAATTTGTCAACTAAACATTAACACTACGTGGAACCAAAAGTAACCTAGTTTTTTTCTTTGAAAGTAACCTAGTTTTTTTCTTGTCTTTGTCCAAGTTGATTGGCTGACAATTAATCTTAAAATCTTGAGTTATTAGAAAAGGAACCAATTGTACATTTGTATTATTAATAGTCTTATCATTAATTTCTCTCAAAGGGAGGCCTTGAAATCATGAACTTTCTATGGTACATGTGTCGATATTTATGTCCCACATCCTAGTCAACTTTGCGGTCGATTATAAATTGATCTCATAATTTACCGGAAATGAGTGTAATCATCTTTTAGTACAATGGGTCAGTATTTATGAATTACTATCCCATGTGTTGATCCAATTTATATTTTGAAAAAGAATGTGATAAAAAACAACTTTTAAAGTATTTGGGTTTCAGTCTAAGATTAAATTAAATAAAGCTGAAATTCTATGTTAAAAATATAAGTAATCCATGCCAAGTTCTTCACTGATTTTGTTCCGCATACTAATTAAACTAGGGCGCCACACTATTTCTCCTAGAGAAATCCTGGGAAATTTATCAAGAAAAAGCTGCAAGATACTTCATACTTGAAAATGATATTTTTGAAATCCATCTTTTCAAAAAAATAATTAGTATACTCCATTTAGTAATCAATACACTTCACAAAAGCTGATATTTCTTGCAAAAAGTGCTGAATGTATTAAGAACAGGTAAATCGAGAAATCTTGTTATTCCCATATAATCTTGCCCGCAAACGTGGACTGATGATTCATCGGTAAGTTGGCTAGAGGACCAACTTAATTGTCAATCACTAGGTGACAAAGAGGATGATGATGTGAGTGAAGAAAACTGACCACCAAATAAGAGAGTAAAGGTGACGGCGAGGGATTTCTCCGGCGAGGCCACTCTGATGCTCAAATTAGAAGAGAAACGTGAAGATTAAGGTTTTGATATGTAAAGAGGCATATATGTATACATACCTGAGCGGTCATAAGAGTTCCTCTTTTATAAAGAAGTAAAAGACTTTTTCCTTTTCCCTTTTCCCTTTTCCCTTTTCTTACGCAGTCCTCTTTTGATCTTTTAAATATGGTGAGAATTGTTCATATCATTACCTTTTCCTAAAATCATCAAGATTGATAGACTTCTTCCTTCCATCGCAATCCTTGCAATAGTATTCCATTAATAACATGAAATGTCTTACTTTCCTTAAAAACCTTTTATCCTTCATCGCTAAAGATATCAAAGACCCGACTAGCTGTAGTCGGGAACCCTTGCGTGACTCGAAAGCCGAGAGGCCTTACCCTCAAGTTCCTCAAAAGTCAAGAACCCTTGAGCGACTTAAAAATCGAGAGGCCTTACCCTCGAGTGATTTGAATACCAGAAGGCCTTAGAGATGTGACTGACGGGAGTCGGGAACTCTAGAATGGCTTGAGAGTCGAGAGTAGGAATGACAATTTCACCTGAACTCAATGGAAGATCAGATATCTGACCCAAATGGAGAAGGGTATGGAGGGACTATCGATACCAGATATCCGACCCGAATACCCGATTAAATAATATATATTAAAGAATTTTTTTTCTTCAAAATCTACTAACTATTTTTGTTGATATTAAGAGGCTATATAGATATTTAATATATTTTTTAATTATATATATGTATTTAATAAGATATTAATTCTAATATGTTTTCATTGAACGATAATAGTTTAATAGAAAGAAGAAAAATTATAAATATAAAAGATATCCGATCCTTTAATAGGCATGGGTATACCCATCAAATATCTTATACCCGATGGGTATCGAGACAGAGGATATAGAATCCGACCCGAACCTGACTCATTGTCATCCCTAGCCGATCAGAGGCCTTCAAGACCCAACTAGTTGGAGTCGAGAACCTTGATCATCTTTTATGATCACCTTAATAGATTCTAATCCCTCCTCGGTCCACATGACATCCTACTTATCCTTACTCGGATCAACATACAATGATGATACATCAACAATTTTCCATTTAATTCCTCTTAATTTCACCCCTTACCCGGATATAATATTTTTATCTTGAGAGATATAAATGCAACTAAAAGTGACAAGAAATGAGAAATTGCTCACATGGAAGTGACATGACAATTAGTATTGGTGGTGTTGTCACACATGCCACAAGTGACATTGTTGGCGTAGTTCGCCGTTTTGTTCTCTGGGTCTACCCATCCTGGAGCGTTACTGCAAGGGTCCACACTGAAGTTCCAGTTCTTGTTCAACTTTGAGTCAATGGTTCGTAGAACTTCAACTGTAAGTTAAATGGTTCACAATTATTCCAAGCATATGCATTTAACAGTTGAGAACTCTACCTTGCTAATTAAAAATTCATAAAATTCGTAGATAATTGACGATTAAAAATATATGGAACAACATTTAACTTTGCGAACTTTATAAAAGGGACATTTAAACCAGTAGTTTAATTTTTTTAAAGGTTTTTTATTCGTTTGAAATGATTATAAAATGAATTTATGGCCTTATTCATTTCTTCTACAACTTTTTACCAAAGGGCGCATGTAGAATTCTGAATTAAAAAAAAACGTACACTACTTTGGTATTTACCAAAGGGTGCATCTTTTTAAGTGCATTTTCCATTTCATCTTCCTGACAAATCTATCATTTTCATTTTCTGTGACATTTCTCTCTCTCTCTGCTATTTCCTCTCTCGTATGCATGTAACATCTTTTATTTTTTTATTTTTCCTCTCCTTTCTTCTCTTTCCTCTCTTTTTTGCATGCATGCATGCATAACATAACGGTGATTATATTTATACCCTCAAATTTCAATTTGACTTAATATATTAAGAGCGGTGATTTTTTGAACATGAATGAGTTTGAAAAATCTAATTCGTGTTAGAAATCACTACTCTCAATATATTTGGTCAAATTGATGTTTGAGCCATGGATATAATTAGGAGAACTAGATGAATATATAGGAGCAAATTTCGCGTCATTTTGAGTAGTCTAGATCCATCAAACATCAATTTGACTCAATATATTAAGACTAGTATTTTTTTTAACACGAATTAGATTATTCGAGCAGGTTCATGTTTAAAAAAATCAAAAAATCACTGCTCTCAATATATTGAGTCAAACTGATATTTAAGAACATGAATATAATCAGGAAAACTAGATGAACACATAAAAATAGCTTTATATCAATCCGAGGACGTTTGATCCATTAGTCGATTTTGCCCAAAATCGACTGATGGGCCTAGACAACTTAGAATGATAAAAAAAACTAGTTCATATGTATTTGTCTAGTTCTCCTAATTATATTCATGCCCTCAAAAGTCAATTTGATCCAATATATTGAGAGCAGTATTTTTTTGAACATGAATTAGATTTTTTTAATACATTCGTGTTCAAAAAATTATTGCTCTTAATATATGGAGTTAAATTGACGTTTGAGAGCATGAATATAATCATAAGAGGTAGACAAACATGTAGGAATTAGTTTTATATCAATCTAAGATTATTTGGTTCATCAGCCAATTTTTCTCAAAATTAGCTGATGGACCAAATGACCACAGATTGACATGAAGCTAGATGCTATTACTACAAGAAAATAGGGCTTCAGAGACGAAAAATTATATCTCTAAAAGTCATTTTTCCGTCTCTAAAAAATGTTTGAGATGGAATATTCCGTCTCAAAAATCCGTTAGTAAAAACCTCGTGACTACTTGTGAGACGGAAATATTCCGTTTATATGTTTAAAAACTGTTTTTAAATAAGTTTTTATTTGCCCAAATAAAATTAATTTCAAATATAAATTTTGTTTCTAATTTTGTTTTGA
>JBBPFQ010000070.1:362456-374228 GCA_037974815.1 Kaempferia elegans
TTCTCTACTAGCAACAGGATGAGGGTTGAAGTATGGAGAATGAGACATTTTATTGACTGCTGATCTGAGCTTTGGATCCGTAAAACTGTATAGTGGAGTCTCAAGGGACTGTGAAACTTGGACTGCAGTTCTTAATGCCGATGACTTATCAAATGATTGCTTGGCATATGAAGGACCACTAGGAAAAGTTCTAGCCGACAAGAAATCTTGGGTTTGCATCCTTAGAGATGTTGGAGATAATTTAGAAGGCCTCAAACTCATGTAACCTTTAGCAATTTCGATTGGAGATGCAACTTCTTCCTTGGAAACCTGAAAAAGTAAATTGACTTTCACAAATTGATAGTGTGTCATGTTTAAAGTATCAAATTAAAAGAACAACCACATAAATGGCATTCATATTTGATGAGTATTACAATGTTAAAATATATTCATATTGATAACTAGCGTATGCATTACTTGCAAAACAATTGACCAAGATAACACATGAGACAACAAGCTACTGAATAAGAGAGTTTATGATTTTAAGCAAATTGGTTTAGTTTAAATTAGTTTAAATGAACCAAATAAACTTTATTAAACACAGAAACAGATTGCATAAGCTATGTGCGATTGTTATGCAGTCTCCCTCAGAATCCTCCTCAATAGTTGCTTATGTGGCTCAAATGTAAACAGGGCTTTTAAAACGTGGGAAGGAAAAAAAAAACAGACTATACCAACTCACCAAGAAAGGAGACTAAGACTATGTTGCCTACAAGGTAGGGGAAGTAGCTACAAAAAGAAGTGAGCAAGAGAAAAGATATTAAAGCTAAGAATGGAAATATCATCAGTTTGTGTTCCCTTGGAAAGAAGGAAATTTCAAGAATTCTCATTCTCACGATTGTTTTGGAGGGAAAGAAAGAGGGGGAATTTAAATTTCTAAAATCGAATTGTTAAAAACATTTTAAAGGACAAAAAAAAAATCAAGAAATTAGGATTTGAGGAAGCCAATCTAAGTTTTTTGGGGGAAAGATTTACCTTGCCTCCTTCCCTCCATTTACGTGACAGAAATGGAGGTAAAGGGCAGCTGGTTAAATCTTTCCACATCTGCCACCTAGCAGCGCAGAGGGACGCCTAGCAGCTCACAGGGACACCTAGCGACGCACAAGGCCGCCTAGGCTGGCTGCCTAACACTTTTTCGGTGCAGTTGGGGGCCGTCTAGCCCCTAGGAGGCGCTTAGGCAGCCGCCTAGACAGAAATTTAGAACACTAATCGAATCTATGTAGAAGAATTCTGCTTAATCCTGTACCTCTATGCGTATGAAACATAATGCAAGCTGTACGCAAAAGCTAACACAGTAGTGTAGCAGGTAATGGCTTCAGTATTTTAAATGACCATGTGCAGAGGAGAACAAAGTATTCCCAGGAATAGAAGAGTAAAAAAATTACTTACAGCTAATAAGGCAGCTTGAGTTGCATTGTTTCCATGCAAGCTACGGGCACTTCTTGCTTCAGCTGTAGCAATAGCTTTATTCTTTTTCTCAGTACTTAATGTTGGTTGAACTGTTGGATCAATAACGCACAGATTCTGGTTATCTATTTTATCAGGGGCTTTTCTCATTACTTTATCTTCAATAATAGTCATTTCTGGTGTACTTGGTTCTGTGACTCTAAGACGTAATATTTGAGTGATGTGATCAAACTCACTCCTGCCAAATCATTGTTACAGTACAAGCATAGTCAAAGAAACCAACAGCAAGATGATATACATCCGGGAAAAAAAAAAAGATATGATGAATGAAATCAAATCTCAAATACCTACCTTGTATATGTTTTCTTAGTCAGTAGCTGATAAAATTCTCCATCAATACAAGACGAATGAGTTGCATCCTGAGCACAGCCAGAATTAAGATGGCTAACAGCATTCTTTTTGTGGCTGGGAAATAATTCTTGTTTTGCAGGTAATAAATTCTGAAAGTAGAAATGTGAAGAAAAAAAAAACATGAAAAATAATAATAATAATAACAGGTCAAAAGATCCCCTATTGAACATATAGACAAAGAACAAGCACAGAAGTAACAACATAAAATCACCCAAAAAGAAGTATATGGCTACATATGGCATATGTGATAACAGCAACTCGTGCACTAAAATGAGAGGTTATACAAATTGCACAGTACAAGAGCAGATATCAAAATAATATCCATCAAACAAGAACAATAAGATAAATTTCATTAATTATGCCAATCAACAACTGAAATTCCTTATAACTTAAACCATCATCTTCTTTATTTTCTCCATTGTATATATCACAGTCAATGCAAGCACAATTGGTTGATTCATCTCAAGTGTACCAGGATATATATGACTTGATTATTTTCCCTGATTTCTTAAAATGCCTACAGATGATAAGAATTTATCACAAGTGGATAATTATGTCATGCATAAGAAACCAGGATCTCCTACTCAATACTTGTGTGTTTCCATTACACAACTGCTGATTTAAAAATTTAGGAATATTCTATAAAAAACAAATTAATTAACATTGCATGTAGACTTTCTTTGGTAAAATACTAAAATACCCAGAACCCTATGTTGCAAAGATAAGATATGAAAGTGAGTTGGTTGTTGCCAATTTAAGGGTAGATAACAACAAAAACATCAATCAAAGAAAAGCTTATGTTTGTCAATAGATGAGTACAAAAGAAATTCTCATAAAGATGTTGGTGCTTATACATAAAGAGAATTGAAATTGAACTATAAAATGTGTGGTCTCACAGCATGGCAGTATTCGAGGACTTCTTCCTTAGATCCCTGTTTTTCCTCTGTTAAAAAAAAAATGTGTGTTACAATGTAGTTACTGGAAAAAGAACATTAGATGCACATTACAGATATGAAAGACATTGATCATTTAAAATTCATACAGAATGAGTTAGATTATTCCAGACCCACCATTCATGCAAAGTACCATAAGGTATTAGATACATTGACTTAGAAAATACATCAAATAAACATAGAAAATACAGCAAATAAACAGCCTTATGTACCTAAGGTTAGGCCTTTTGCCAGAAGACATTCTATAGTGATGAAAGAGCAAGAAGAAAAATTGGAAAGATTTGTTTTTGTTTCTGAATAAAATAGCACAATTCACAATCCTCATTTTGTAAAATCTTCAATTGAAACTAATAGGAATGTCAATCATGAATAGTCATTTCCATTTGATAACACTGCATGATATATATTTTCCAGATGTTAGTTTGGATTACATACCTCAACTAGTTGTCTAGTTTCCTTAACATTACTATGACTAAATGCTGCATGTGCTGGAAATAGAAGGAGCAATAATAGGAATATAAAAATCAGATCTCTATCAGACTTAAATGCTGCATCACACAGATACCAAAGGCTCAGATTGTCACTGTAATATTTGGATGAAAATTTAAGATGTAATCCAACAATGTTAATCAGTGAAGGATTAGTTTTTAAGGCCTAGATTTTTTTAATTAAAATATGATAAAATGCAAATAGGAGACAAAAAGTGGATCAGATGATAAGTAATTAGAGGTAAAGGATGAAGCCAACTTATTCTAAAATTAAAAAAAAAAAACATTAACAGGACGACCTTTGCAGAGAAATCATTTCAAGGTATAGATAGCTTGATAGTTGATACAAGTTACAGTGAATTCTCTATCCAAGTTGGACCATGATTTGGGGAAGCCTACCCATTACCACATTACACATAAGAGATATTTGAAGTCTACACAATTTGTAATAACACAAAAAATGTGATAAGTAACAACTGAACAAGCTATACTAAACATTTTCAAGTCAACAAGTTCTATTAATACAAGTAAATATTCAATACTCATTGACTCTACGGTTATCTTCCTGTGAAATCAACTCGAATGCCAAATGTAGAACTGTTCATACTCAGATGAATTTTTTAGTAAGGATGTAAACTTGCCAGGCATAACTTCTCAAGGATGTAAAAAAATTAACTTCGACATTCCTTATAAATGATTGTGTATAGAAATCATGCAGTCAAAGATAACTTGCTTTTTTTAACATTGAGATAGCATCGCCTTGTTTCTGCATGCTATCAGTAGAAGAAAAAAAAACTGAACGATCAGGCCAGGGAAAAATGTTCTTTCAAAAACTCACGGTCTATATAGAAGAAAAAAGTGACCAAAGATAACAGTTTGTTCAACTAAAGTAAAAGTACATGATATGTAGCGACTAATATGAATAACGAAGGCACTAAAAAGAAACTCAAAAGCAAGAACTCCAATGTAAGGGTTCGGAACCGAGGAAAATAACAATAAGTAGGGGAGCCAGAGATGGACCTAACCTGATGGTGTAGATGGGGGAGCCTCCAGCCGCTTCTGGAATACGGAGGGGAAGAGGAGCGAGGCGCTCCAGGCGATGGCCCGGGAAGCAGGGTCCAAGAGTTTAGACAGCCAACCGTGGTCATGTTCCGCCGCTTTGTGGTCACGGACGGGCCTCGCGGCCGTAAGGGGACGGTCGTAGGGTGTCGTTCGGCGGAAATATCGCCTCCGGATCTGGCCGCCGATAGCACCGCCGCCGCCCTTGTACTCCCCCATGGGTAGGGCAGCGAAACGACAGAAGAAAAATACAAGGAGTAAACGGGAGGCGTTAAAATAATTAATGAAGTCAGGGTCGCGGTGGCACCCGGCGCCCTTTTTGTACTATTTATGATTATATTATAATTTTTTATTCACAGAATACAAAAGTAATCAAATTAAAATTTTAAATTGTCTCAATTAATCCCAACGGACATTAGATAATATTCGTAAATGACTTCCATTAAACTCAATCTCTAAAAATTAATATTATTATTTTTTTCAAATAATGCATTTTAACTTACTGATAAAAATAATATAAATAAATTTTTTTCTCAAATAAAGCAATATAAAAAAATTCTTTTCAATTCTTTATCATATTAAAAATTTTGACATAAAAACATTTATACACACACCTGTACCATATCAAAAACTCAATATGTTATATATTTCGTATCAAAAATTTTGAAAAAAAAATAAATCTTATATGGATAATCTCGATTTCACCTATCATGTGTTTTTCAATATTTCTTCCCATATTTTGATAATTTTTTGATATACTAAAATATTAAAAAAATATATAAATTTCATATCAATATCAAAGATTTTAATACGATATTATATTATACCAAAATTTTTAATAAAATAAAAAATTATATATATATTAAAATTTTAATATTTTCCCCCACCTCTAATTTTAACTTACCGCTTCTAAGTCATCCTCCAATCACTCTCCGTTAATTTATATGACTCAGGTAGAAATATGCTCCCAGTATCATTTTCATCTTCAAGTTGAAAGGATGCGAAAAGTTTTCTTCAGGCCCGGCCCCTTGGAATTAAGTGATTCATCATTAAACAACACTTCATCTTTCAAACAAAACTGTGCACCAATTTGACATTTGATACCTTCACACTAATAACGTTTCAAAATGTAAAACAAAAAATTCAACTGCTTCTCACGCACTGTGTCCTGGGACTTGTATCCAAAACAGAAAACAAACCATTCGAACTGAGAAAATTGCCTTCGAACCTGCCATCGATCCGGCTATAAATACAACCATTAAATGTACAGATATGAGGTATGTGCCATTCTGCTATACAACCTCCATAACAATTAAATGGCCATAAGATGAGAAGGCATGCATGGAAACTTTGTTATATGATAAATAAATGCCGAGTTTGGTGTGGCAATGTCCTGAATCAAACGTACATATGAAAATCTGTGACCAGTATCCTACCGACACGTCTAACACATCCAACAAAAGCATTAATAAATTGTTTTAGGTCTTTGAAATTTGCTTTTAAGTACGGATTACCACAGTAATCTTGCCCTTGGGTAATGCATCCCCAACCATGGATGACAGTTTCTCTACAAACAGCATTATTACAGCTGAAGGAATTATCAAATCTAAACCAAGATTCTTGAATATCAACCTTTTCACAAATATTAAGGCCCATAAAAGAATAGCATCTGTACCACTTCAGCGTGCATTCATATAGTACTCACTGTGCACACAATCCATAGGTTAAAACCCATAAAAGCGTGCATAATCGAATAAATAGAAGAATCCATGACAAACAAAGGTCATTGGAAGTAAAGTTAAAGCTCACAATTGAACGAATTTAACAAATTATAATTAAGCCAAGACTTAGATCTTCAAGGTATTCAATACCCAAACTTCTAAACTAAATAATGTGAATGAAAAATAATTGGATTTGCTTGTCTGATGCAAATCCTAAAGCCGAGTTTACTAGAATCGCCAACCTATCCTAATTCCTGGCTACCGTGTAGTTCAAAATTTTGGTCTAGTTGGAACATGCAATGAAATGTTAAGAGTTACAGAAAATAACATAGAAATGTATGAAAAGAAAATTTTGCACACGAAATTGCAAGATTTCGGTCTACTGGAACATGCAAGGAAATGTAACATAAAGGGAAAAAATGACCTTTTTCTCTTGATGCTTAAATCTTCAACAAACGATTCAACATATTTTTAACCAAAAGATATTTATGATTTATCCATACACACCAACCTCACATAAACATGTATATATAAAAACAGTGCGCCAACTACTATACAGCTACCTTTCAGGGATCTAACATTCTAACCATTCTTCACTTACAAGAAGATTTCTAAATGATATATCATAGTCTAAAGAATATTGTAGTTCTGCCCGACTTGAAATTGGGTTCATCTAATAACAGATATATAAAAATTGAAGTCATTGAATTGTTGATCGTGATACAAATGTCTCATGCTTATCAAAGCTAGAGAAATTGTACATTATTCTGTAAAATTAAGAAAGAAGGCATAGTAAGTCTCTGCATTAACAAAACCATTCAATTAGCTAATCTTCCATGGCAGAGTTGTTGAATAGGCAGTCTCTGCATTAGGTACATCCAACACCCTTGCAACATGAATCACGCTCGTCTGACGTGAATTTCAACAAGCAATCAATTTCAACAAAATGATGTTCTTTCTGCTTTAGTATGTTCAATGAAGCAAAAAGATAATTTTGCTCACCCTGAGCTCCCCTCATCGCCGATCCCACATAGATGAAAGGAGATAAATCAAAAGCATCATCCGGCCACCAATCAAGGTGCAATTATCAACTCAGTTATATCAGTCTGAGCAACATTTGACAAAAGTGATTATGGCTGCTATTTAGTCGATAATGTTGGTAGAGCCAAACCCCAAAAAGTAGCAATTTAGGCCTTGCCTAACTCAGCCGGAGAGCAAAGGAAGAAAAGAAAACAGAAAATAGAAAGGAGAGGAGAGTGGAAGGAAAGTAGAGGATTTCATCTCCTCTATTTTTGTTTACCAGAATCAGAGAGAGAAGACAGAGGACGTGAATTGAAAGAATATTTTGATCAAAATGTAGTCCTTTTTCCAAACCCCGTCTGCTCACTCACCTCACAGTGGTAAAAGAGGGAGAAGAGCATTAGAATCCGCTCTCTTTGCCTCTCTGCCAAGAAAGAACACGTACGCACTAAAGTGCAAATTTTTTGGTAACCCATCTAACTATTCGAACCGATTAATCCTGAAGGTTTCTCATACAGTATATCGCAGTTAGGATTCTACCCTTAGATATCTGATTAATCACTTGAAGAGTCTAACCGCTACACTCCGGGGGGCTGCAAACCCCTTTTAATCTATCGATCAATACAAGAGAATAATGAAATTTTGAATGTATAAAAGTCTTATCATCTTTGTTTACTTATTTATGCCATAAATAGTACTTAATGCACAAACAGCAGAAATGTACATACCATCTCTCCTAAATAATGGAGCAAGCTCAGAGAGAACGATAATGCACAAAACTTAGTTGGAACCAGAAGTTGCAGCACAAGATGTGGATGAAGCGCTACTATTCACACAAGTGTTAGCTTGACTGCCACTAACACCCTCACTTCTTGGTTCCACAACTGCATTTACTTCAGCACTGGGTGACACAGTGGAATTCGTGGTTCTACTTTCTCTTGCGTCCAAGCGTTCCACCATTCGTGACATGTTAGCAATTCCAGCACTGACTTCTCTTCTGACTTCAGAACCAATATCTGCAACAGAACTATTACGTGAAAATAGCCGCTCCCTCCATCCTCGGGTATTCCTAGATATTGATTCTTTGTATCTAATTGCAAAAAGAAATGTACAAATAGCTCGATCAGCATATGTGCATCCACAAAAGTGAGAACATAACTTAATTGTTGAAATACCTCATTGAGACAGCATTCCAGCGAGATTTCAGAGTTTCTGAGAGAGATTGCAACTCAGAGGGCCCTGGTCTGTCTTGATTAGCAGAATAATGGCCAGTTGGATTCCTATATAATGAATGATCAGAACAACCCAATGGTCCATGGGAAGAATATGTAAGGAATTAGAAGAAATAGATTTACAAGTACACAATACTAAAGATTAAAGTGCACCTGGGAGTTGAAATACTAGGTCTGTTTGTATTATCAGTGCCTCTTGAAGTCGACAATGGAGTCTCGTTAACCTGAGCTTGGAAATCACTAGTAACTTCAGTGGATTCCCTTCCCGGACTAGTAGTTGAAATTGATGGATTAACAGCAACTACTGCAGGAGGTGATTCATTTTCCCCTCCTAAGGCAGGGGAAATAGGTTCGAAGCCTACTGACGGTGAATTCTGATTAGTAGAGAAAACCAAATATTGTGGACGGCCTTGAGATCCTGATCTAACCCATCCTCTTCTAGCAATGTGATGTGCTCTTCCCCTGGCAGCAGCAGCGGTTAAATGTTGGATAATACGCTCTTCAAGTTCAGCTTCACTTCCACCAACAGGCAACTGCAATGAAAAGTTCGTAAAGAAACAATCATTATGTAGAAGGACAAGGAAATAACCATTGCCTTTTTATATGTCAAATAAATCACAGGCAAAGGATCAAAAGTCATTTTACAGGAGCACATACATGTTGCAACTCAAAATCACCAAGTGCCGGGTGATGAAAAAGAGCAGCAGTGCGTGCATGGTTAAGTGTTATGCTCCTTTCACGCTCTACGCCCTCTAATAGCTCTTGGCTGTCGTGATCAAGAGTGATCAGATTTTAATTTTCTACCACTGATCTGAGCATATTCTGTGAGTTTAATTTGACTAATACCTGGTTGGATCTTTCAAACCAATAGACTGCCAACACATTGGACACTGAGAGCTTCTCTGGCACCTAATTATGGAGTTGGAGGACAAATAAATTTAAGATGAATAAATAAATTGAAACGACCAATATTGTCTGAGGTAAAGGAAAGAATACTGCGCACAAAATTAGCATGAAGAATCTATATGCAACAAAGCAAACTCAAACAGGAAAACACACTCATTAACAAGTATATACACTTTGTGATCTCATTACTGTAAAAAAAAATGACTAAAATGGGTTTAGATTTGTATTACCACTAAAAGTGCAACAAAGTTGTATTCCAAAGATGTCTTCAAATGAAAAATACATAGTTAAATGACAACACAAGTTCAGTAATCAACATAGAACAACAATAGCAAATAGAGCGATAAGGGAAGTACCATTCGAGAATGCACTGTAGATGGAACTCGTGCTTGCAATTAGTAACCTGAAGAACAAAGAGATATATGAGACATCTATCAAGCAATCAACCTATACAGACAAAGCAGCGTTATCATCGAGAATATATATGTACACCATGAATACCACGCACCGTGGAAGGGTCACTGTCGCAAAAAGCTTCTAGACATATGCTGCAAGCATCATCACAAGCATCCTGGATGCCTCCTTCCACAAAAGCCGCAGCTGATGACAAGTGGCTTTCCATCTTTGCAGTTTGATCCATCGGCAACACTAAGTCAGCACCTCGTTCAATAAGGGGTAGGAATAAGCTCAGAATCGAATGACAATCTTATTACGGACGGCGACGACGACTACAACAAATCCCTGAGAAAGAACCATCACCAAAGTATTAAAAAGGTCCGCTACGAATACATGTATCGCATAAATTGCAACTAAAAGTTCGGATAGCATCGTTATAGCTGCAATCAAATAAGAGGGCATCTCCAAATCAACAAATCCGCTAAAGTTACATTAAAAATGACACTTTTAAACAAGAACTCCGATCGACCCCATTGTCATTATCGGCGAAAACTTGGCACGTAGGGCCAAACCAAAGGCGGATCCTAACCAACGAGACTCCGATCGTAGAAAATGAAGTAGACAAACAATCGTCAAGCTACCACCGGTGAAACACCTCGAGATCGGAGATGAATAGGGATCGAATGACCGCGATGGAAACTCACCTGCCGATTACCCAAGCCGACGATGATTCGAGGGATACCGATCAAGAAACCCTAGAGAGAAATGAGAGAAAGAACCGCGCGTCGCGCTGGAGGGTGGGACATGGCCCTCGCGCGTCCTCTTTCCAGTTTTTATGCCAAGTATGGAAAGAAACACGGGGATTAGATTACTAATTGGATTGTTAGTGTCCAGGCCTAACACAAATTGTACCCACGAATGGACGAGGCGTATAACGCCAGAAGTAGATGACTATTATCCGGGTCAATTGCGGGCTTCGTTTGGTCACGTATCGAAAGAAAGGGAGAAGAGGAGAAGGCACTATCTTTTGACCGGCGGGCAGGGAAGGTAGGGACTAAAACCAATTAAAAAAACATTTTTTATAAAATTTATTTCGACCATAATTAGTTGTCATATTGGAGCACCATATCAACAAATGGGCATCAGAAGATGTTAACAACGTTTTAACAGATTTATTTCTTCGTTTTCAGTTTATATATATATATATATGCACGAGTAGACGTGCAGATAAAAAAATTATATATATATATTAAAAATCTTTTACGTGCTTAATTCTTTTATTTTGTCACTATTCGTCATCCATGTGCGGCTAAAACAATGTTAACAAACTTTAAACATAAAAAATTAATACATATCTCTGGCTCCGTATAATTATCACATCATAAAAATTCAGTGAAAATATTATTTGATAGATAAGGTACTTCATTTCATCGGCAGTGATAAGAAAGTCATCATCTATTCAGTAAAAATTTTCTACTGGCCAGGCCAACATTTCATCGATAGTCTTTAATGAACTTCAAATGAAGAATTATTTAAAATGATAGTCATTATGATTAAAAATTAAAAACTTATGAAAGATGAGGGGAAATTTGTTATGAATATGACAAAGACCTTGCAAATTACTGTTAATTACTTAAATCAATCATTTAAATTACTATAAGCAACAATCAATCGCGATGAATTGCTACATGCAGTCCGTTTGAAGATAGTCAAAGTAAAATATAGTGCAATCGAGTGGCTCACGTCATGTTACGGTCGGCGTTGTGCAAAATACTCCGACCCATGTATTTGGTTGTGGTAGGTCTGGTCGTCCTTGGATTCTTCTTCACCATAGTGCCACCGTCAAGCCACCATCCGTGCCACCTTCATCGAAATTTAAGGCATTAGGGCTAAGGGGATTCCCTTCCCTATATGCATCTACATTCACCATCCACAAAGGCAAAGGGTTTGCCTACCTAGTCACCACTTCTCCGCCGATGATCCACACTTAGGCAACCTTCTGATCCGGCTTAGCATCAGAGATTCCTTCCCTTACAGTGTGTAGTTCTTGTTCATGTTATTTGAATTTGTAGAAGTTGTTAGATTGAATCCCTTTCACAACATAGTTTGGATTTGAATTCATAGTTTAGTTTAGATAATT
>JBBPFQ010000070.1:399471-410277 GCA_037974815.1 Kaempferia elegans
TACTAAGAGAATTTAGCAGCAGCAGCAATAGGAGAAGACATGTTTGCGCATCAGCTGACGCCCATGGATGAGCTCATGGTAATACTTGCCTTCGACCTCGTATCTACTATTCGAAGAAAGCATTGACTTGTTGCTTGAACGCCATGAAGTATGAATCATCTTGTTTTCTTGATGCAAAGCAAGTTGTTGTTTTTTTTTTTGAATTTTTTTCCCTGTCAATTAATGTTCTTGGGCGAGATCCCATAGTTCTCTAGATTTTGGGGATTTGATCTTGATGCATACAATGGGATGATGATCCCATAGTTCTCTACGACCTGACAAGTGAAAAACAGAAATGACACGTACATAACGCAATCTATCTGAACAAATATGATGATCGATCTTATAGCAAAAACTGGAGCATGTATGCTTTGACAGAAGCTATATACCTTCTTGAAGGGGTGCAGAAAACTATTTTTATTTGTAGAACTAGTGTGTTCCTTATGTCAATTAGAATATTAATCTTGTTCTGAGATGTTGGTTTTTCATTATAGAGAAGCAGAAGCTCCGTGCAATCTCCTACTATTTCAGAATATGATCTAGGAGCTGAATGGGACCTCTTCAAAACTCCAGAACTCCTCGTAGAAGAGCCGACACTTGAACTTGATAGCACGGCAGATGTCATATCTGTTATTATATCTCCTGGATATGCGACTACAGAAACAATTAAGGTAGCAGATACAGAGTCAATCAGATTCAAAGAAAATCGTCTGCCAGATGTATTCCATGATCGTAAGGACCTTCTGGAAAATTCAGAAACTGAAAATTCAATATCAGAACTTTCATACGCAAATGCAGCAATAGCACAAATGGATGAAGTTGTCGCACTTGAAAAACTTAGCCAAGGATCAATGCAGAGAAGTGCTAGTTCTGGATGTTTACGTGCACTGGAATGGTTCCCCAATTCCACTTTGGGACTGGACGTTCTTGATTTCCAAGGATTTGACTTCGAAACTGCATTTGGTCTGAGGAGGGCATTCAGTGAGGGAGATATTCAGGTTTAAGCAAAATTTTACATCTTCGTATTACTTTCTTAATTCTTCTTCTGGTCCGTATGATTATTTACTTGAGATCTATGGACTTGACACAATTGTTGATTTTTGAATTATTTTTTGGCAGAATCTTTATCTTGGCAACATCAGTACTGGAAATACAACAACTGTCTGTTCTCTATTTGCGCAGAAGCAAACTATCAGTGATCTCAGAGCAGAACAAAGGCAGCAAAAACTTTGCAGGTATCGAGAGAAGAAGTGCAAAAGAAATTTTAGCAAAAGGATTAAGGTACGGGCTTGTGTTTTTAAACACACACACACACATAAGTGAAATTCATAGAATTTTGACATCAAGAACGTAAATTCATATGCATCTCATAAAGTTCATATTTCTTTATTTGTTTTACATATATCACGTAACCTACAACTGAAAACGTTGTAATATTTTGGTGTTTCTCAGTACGCTTGTAGGAAGGTTCTTGCGGAGAACCAGCCTCGAGTACGTGGAAGGTTCGCAAAGGTGTGAGTGATGCTAAGAAATCAAGCATGCATATGAACTAGGATTTGCTCAGAAAGAGGAGGTGAGATGGGCATGCATGCTGGACATTCAGACAAGTGTTGCCACTATCTATATATACATCCCCTAATTGTAGGGTGCATGGGCAACCAATAACAGGATTACGTATTAAACCTCACAAAGTATTAGTTATCTTCCATATGTTTAACCAAAACATTTTATTTAGGCAGGAACGAAGTACTAGTTATGTACAACGATTCTAGGAAAATAAAATGTGCTCCTACTTCCCCCAGTTCCAGAAGCTTGGTTAGTTTATTGTTAATATTCCTTTTATCGTTAATCATAGATTGTTATGAGATGCTGATGTTCAGAATATTCGTTCGTTCCTACTGGATTTCGAACTTTGGTACGCAAGTGTAAAACCACTATTTACATTCAAAAGTGAACTCTACAGGATCAATAACATTAAGCATACGATCAACACGCTAGTACATTAACAACAACTATTTCATAGTCAAGATAGAAACTGGAAGAACATTACAAATTCTGGCATTGATTTCTTCTTCTTTCAGGGTTCAACAACATCTTGCTCTTAGTTCCTGATCCTGGACTTCTCCATGGCCTTTGGAGCTGCAACACATTGACAAAGACCATGCATCAAACACATTAATTAGCTTACAAATAGTATATAAATCAGGATATATATTCTTAAAAGAAATCTTGACTACCTTTACCGATTCCAATTGCATCTGAACCCTTCATAATTCTCAGCCTCCTACAAGAGTCAGCAAACATACTGCAATGGAGAAGAAGACAATTTTAAAGATATATAGAGAGACAGCAATATGGGCAAGCTAATTGGTCATTCACTATGTTAACAGGAGCAACTAGAGGAAGAATCTCCCTGTGATTTTTTTACTTACGGCCATGGAACATCGCCGACGAGCATCCAATCCCCATCCCTGTCCTCATAGGTAAGGGTATGTTCGGATCCTTGAAGAAGGCCCAACACTCTGCTCTCAGTAGCCATCTCTCTAGCACTCAGTACTCCATATGAGCCACACTGGCCTGAAAACCGCAAAGAAAAGCAAGTCATTAATCTTGTCCTTTGTTTACTGAAATCATCAATATCAAAGAAAACGCAGCAGCCTACAGAACAATAATGCAAGCATTCGCAGCCTGAATAGAGTGTCGATAAAGAAGAAGAAGAGCTAGCTCACCGAAGGTGAAGCAAGTAAACATCTTCTCTAATGCTAGTGACAGCTCCTCGTAGTTGGAGTGCATATTAAGATTGACTTTTCTCAGGTAGGGAGCTCCATCCATGCTGACCTTCACGTAGTGGCTTTCATTCACTTGATTCGCATCGGCATCATCATTGTTCTTTGAACTATTTGATGCGATTGTATTCTTTCGGTAACTACGGATCGGTGGCCAACCAACAATCTGTGTCCTATCATAAAAATTATTTTCAGAAACCAGTTTATGTATGATTTCGTTTTATAAAACTCATTAGACATATATATGATCAAATATATAAACCTAAAATAGAACAAATTTTTTTTAACCCGAGTTGGTCTCCTTCAATTTCGCATCTACAAGCAGCACACTCTTATATTCCCTCTTTCTAAGCTCTCGTTTGATATATTTTCGAGGATTTCAATCTTGTTTTTTATTTTCTTTAAAAAAAACAATTTTTATTCTTTTTGGCCAGCATGAATATAATAAACCTGAATTTCAAACAAACGGATTTAATAAGTATAACGTGAATCAGAAAAAATGGACAACCCCGATAACTTAAACTTACAGTCAGCATGAAGAAATCCTCAAAGAGAAGATCAACTTCATAAAGCAGTGATATATATGCCCAAACTAGTAAAACTAGAGGAAGCGGACTTACTTCGCCGGAGGCGGTGGCGGCGCCGCTTTGGTTGCTCCACCGGCGTCCTCCCCTGCATCAGAGAAGGAAGCCCCGTGGATGACGTCGGAGAAATCCCTTTTCGCGCCGCCCAGTATGAGGCCAGCGGTTGCGCCTCCGTCGACCACCACCCGTCCGTTGGTGCCGGGCAGGCCGAGCCGGAGCTCGGTATCGTTGACGCCCATGTAGTCGTGCTCCGTTGGCGGCGTCATGAAATGAAACTATACAATGAAGATTGGAGACAGCTGCGTGAAGCGAAGATGGAGGATAATGGTGAACAATGAATCGAATAGGAGAAAAGTAGAGGTGCGTGCGGTACATATTATGAATGCATATGCTGTGAAGTTTAAATGATACGTTGAGAGTGGTTGAGTGTTAGGAGAAGAGTACACGCACACCTTCCGACAAGGAATCTAATTTCCCGACAGGGTGCCAGACAACTCCCAACTAAATATTTCTCAGCTGCTGTGCTTGTCATCTTTCAGAATCTATGACAGATACGTTGTTTCTTACCCCCCCAAACCCCCATAGGGTACTCATTTATATTCACTTGATAAATTCAAATTTATCATTATCCGCCCGCATCTGAGTCAGTTCAGGAAACATGCTGTTAAATGACAACGAGAACGACCAAGTTTCTCGTGGGCATCGAGGGAGAAAGAATTGATGCTGCAGGCATTCATCGACTTGTCTTTGAGCACAGGCTTTAGCAGTTTAATTGAGTCAACCAATAAGTCCAATTCCAAGTAGTGTAGAACAGTAGACATCGCTACTTGACCTGTTTTATTGTAGTCAACTCATCGATGAGGTTTGTCCTGGTTTCAGGCAGCAGAGCATGGTCCGGTGACGCCCTTCAGGATCCAGCTACAGTTCTATTGGTTCTCTTCTTATTGTTTTCCTGTTCTGCAACACTCACGCAGAATAAAGCCACAAAAGATTCTGTGTATATCAAAAATCAAACAAAAACGCACATAAAAAGAGACAATCAGTATGTCACGGACAAATGTGAGAGTGATGGGACGACATATTCACCATTATGTCCATTCAATTCCAAGGTTTTTTATGTCCAGTCGCCCAGGAAAAAGTTCCAATTCCAATTGTTGATACAGATTACATGGAAATTAAACAATCTTTTGGAGAACAGAAATAGATCAACTTGAAAATGGGATGGTTGGTAATATCATACATAGCACAAATATGATATGTTTTTTTTTCCCCTTTTAATATCCCTGGTGGCATAAAGAAACTTGGAGGATACAGATGCTTTCCTGGATGCGAACCATAAATATATATGAATAGATGGTTCACTCGTAACGAGATTTATTTAAGAAAATAACCCCCTGGGTAGCTAGATAATTTGATGGAGCAAGCAAGTAATCTTCTTGATTATACTATGTGTATAATCCAGCATCAACAGCCGTAAATGAGTCAGTCTGATCATGGTTCATGTTCTAGTAATTTCCTTATCTCTTTCTTGTTTACCTGGAGAATTTTGGAGGTGCCAAAAAGCAAAAGAAGACAAAGTACAGCTTATTTTGGATATTCACGCAGAAATAAAACCACAAGGAACTCAATAGAGAGAGTGCTAACCTTTCCCATAGCATTTCGAGGAAGAGAATCCCATAAGAACAGCTTTGTTGGTAGCTGAATGAATGCAAAGAATATAAATCAATAAGAAATAGGCTGCATCAATTTAAAATCATAAGCTATAACACTAATCCTACTGCTGTATTATGGATCTATTCTAATTGGCAGATATGATTAAGTATAATCAACCAAGACTATAAATTAATCTTTATATGACTAAACCAAAAAGAAAACTGAAGACTTGCCATGTTTGGTACTACGTAAACCCACCAGAGAAAGCTTATGAAATATTATTGCGACAAAAGAACAAACGAATTATAAAGAAGAGGATTTTTACAATATAAATGTACTCAAAATGTCTTTTAGCTGTAAGCAACCTGTTCAATGCTCATGGCGAGTAAACAAAAAATGCTAAGCACTGCATTACTCAAGGCCAAGTACCTTATATGGAGCTAGTTTCTCCTTGGCCCAATTACGTAGATCTCCTAGTGTAATAATTGGCTCTAGTTCTTGCTCTGCGCTTCTCTTTGCATCTGTGTGCGGCACAATTACCGCACTCACAACTTCCCCGTAATCCTCATCAGGTAAGCCCAAAACACAACATTCTAACACAGCCTCATGCTGGAGAACAAAGCAGAAAACTAATGTTAGTGCAACAATACCAAGTTACGGAAGCTAGAAAAGCATTTATCCAATAAACACATCTTTGAATGAACAAGTAGTATTACCTAAAAAGGAAAAGGCACAATTGTTTACAAATAAAGTACAAAATAGGGAAGTGAAATCAGATTTTAAAAAGGAGACTCCCTTAAAAAGAGAGGCATCTTGAGTGACTAGAAATTTCCAAAATTTTGGAAGCCAAAGTTCTGAAATAGCATTATATATATATATATATCAATCTTTGTTCAACATTCAAGTTGATGTGCTGCTAGATTCTTCATTTTGCCACCATTTTTTGGTCTTCCAGGCATCTTTTGGTAAATTATCTACATGATCTAAAATGCAGTTAGTTAATGTTTGTAATTCAATATCTCTCTCAGAGTGGATGTCAAATTTTTACTGTCTCCTAATATCTTCACCACTCGTAGAATAAAATATCAATAATTCAGTTTTCTCACCTATTTCTCTGCTCTTAGTATTAGACACTTTGTTTGTGATACTGTTATCTCTCTTCTTTGAATGAAATTTTAAAAGATAGGGTTTTCATATTCTTTTATCCTCTTTCTACTCTCTAGAGAAGACTTCTCACTCTCCTCTTTGATATCTCATCTCTTGGAATAATATTGGATATTAGTCTCTCTCAATATAAACTCCTTGCCACAAGGAAAAGATAATAGAACTATTTAACTAACTTTCTAAGCAACCCTTCACAGTTTGAACCTTCTTCATAAATGACAATATCTTGCAGCATCTTTAGTTTGAGGGTGTTAAAAAGAAGATTTTGTCAACTCTTTCAAGATATATCAATTCAGTTAAGGTCTCTTTCAAAGATCATCACCAACCTCAGTCCAGACCATTGCATTGTTAAAGTTTCTCAACTATGGCACCCGTGTTTGTCTTTGTTATCTCCATCAAGTATTTTATTCAGTCTTATTTTACTGTATTGAGATTTTTATGTTAGTGTTGATCCATGTTACATCTTAATGGGAGTGTCAAACTAATAACAATATGTAGTTTTTTGAGTTATTGTATTGTCTCACCCAAGTTTATAATCTCAGCATCAGAAACAATTTTGGTCTGGCCAAGAATGATTTTGTGTTCGTGCTGACACATGTGGCACTTATCAAGTGTGTAATCTGGGAAAAAAAGGCGGGGCTCACATGGAAACATAGCAGCAATGGTAGAATAAGAACAAGGAGGATGAGGGACTAGGCTGGCAGCACAGTGGTGACCGTGACAAAAGAAGAAGTGGAGGAGGAGGCAAGAGCCAGGAGGGTACTAGGAAAGACATAGGGAAAAAAAACCAAGAAAGAGTTGGAGATGCCAACGTTTAGTTCCGAGCATAATGATTCAACCACACATCAAGATTTTCAATATTGAGCCTTGTATAAATTATTATGTTATTTGATATGTGAGAGCCAATATAAATGAGTGCTGTGTTATTTTCTGATAGCAATGATATAAGTTTATCCAACACTTCTGTAACATATCATATAAACACAATAGCAAGGAAACGCTTTGATGATTTTAACTTAGAAGTACAAAAACACAAGATGTAGGAGAGGGTGAGATGCATGATGCACTACAAAGGAAGATGATTTATGTACATTTCAAATGAAGCAAAATATTGTTATTCAAGATATGTAAGATTTACTTGCCTCTAAGAGAACTGCTTCAATCTCTAGTGCTGATAACTTATAACCACCAACTTTCATAATATCAGCATTAGTACCTGGAAAGAGCATAAACGGATACTGATCTTTATAGAAGGGTAGGCTTGGAGCTTCTCTTAGAAATATGCTATAACAATTTTCACTTGGCTTGCATGTTGTTGTTATCAATATGAAGAAAAAAACTAGTTTTTCCTAAAACAACATTTTTGTCAACATTAACAAAAATTACTGGTTTACACTGCCCAAAGTGCTTCACAAGAAAATTTTCTTTAACGTGACACAAATTTCAATGAGAATACAGCAAATTAACAGGTGGAAACAGGTTGAGAACATCAAGTTTATGTTTGAGACTGTCTATTACCATTCATGACGCGACGTCCAAGGATTTTCTATGGTATATGTGTCAAGAATGTAGCACTGAGACTGCATATTGACAAATGCAGCATTTAGACTGCAATCCAGAATTATTTGACTTACTTCAACTGCATATTGACAAATGCAGCATTTAGAATGCAATTCAGAATTATTTTGACTCTCTTTTCAAGCAAATAGTGATTTTTGAAATGTGCAATTAAGATAGGTAAGTAGCAAATTGTTTTATATTTGGTATAAAATAGTGTTTCTTGATATTCATACCTATTATTCTCAATTAAACTATGGTAAGACAAAATTTCTGTTGTCATTTGATAAAGCATGGCATCATGATCCACAGCTCCAAGAATATAGTGGATCAGAAGAAAATCATAACTGAATTAAGCTGAACATGATGTGCAAAACAGTACCATTGATAAATATTCATTGGGCTTTTCTCAACTTATGCTGCCAGTGTAGCATGGCTACATAACAAAGAGACAAAGGGCCAAGAGAAACTCATTCATTTCATGGAATTTTTCGTGTATATGCCACTCCTTTCTTGTGATAAGAAATGATTACTCAAGAAGTAAGAAAGTGAGAAATAAAATTAAATGCATGAATCAATAACTTCTTACGTCCTAAAATTATGTAATATCCATCTTCATCCACTCTGACTGTATCTCCAGTTTTGAAGAATCCACCGTCAATAAATGAATCCTTTGTTGACTAAATCAAGAATGAGAAAAACAAAGGGTAAAGTCAATTACAGGCAAAGTATCTAAAACTGTTAGTCAAGCTTATTGTTTGCTTTATTCAAAACTTCTACAAGAAAAAATGATTAGTCATTACATTTTAAAGTAAACTCAATCTACAAGTTCAAATCTCCTTGGCTCAACATGGTGATAATTTACGTTCAGCAGGTGGCAACTTATAGCATAGCCATCAACATAAGATAAACTTCGACGATATGTCCCCATGGAAAGATAGTGGATAGAAGAGAAAGAATAGAGTGATTCTGAAGGCAAAGGAAAAGAACCACAGAAAGTTGTACAGAATATCCTCAAACTATGATTTACTGAAGCAAACAGGTTTGTGGATACTATTTGATTATTCATGTTCAATAGAGAATATTATTCACAATGAAGACATTAATTAGCTCATAATATATTTTGGTAATGGATACAAAACCGAAATGCAGGACAAGAGCAAACTTCAATGACTTAAAATATGGTATTCCTAATAAATTGAGTTGTACCAGCGGCTCATATGAGATTAAGCAATCATGGATAATCTATGATAACTGTATTAATTATCAAAATATGCACAAAAGAAATAACTAGTAGATTGCTTATAGTGGAACTACATCTTTATCAGCAGGCATGAAAAACTGATATATTACTTTGATCAAAAGAACTAAAACTGATCACACCTCAGGTTTTTTCCAGTATTCCTTGAACAGAGAGGGACTTCTTACACAAAGCTCTCCCACTCCCTTTGCACCAACAGGACGACCATCTTCTGCAAGAATCTTGACCTAAACAGGAGCAACCAGAGTTATGTTCAAATTGTTTGGTATAAATTTTCTTAAAAATATTATAATTCTAGCCATAGTTAAGCAATATCTACTCAGCAGCTAGGAAAAAGATAATTAAGCAACAAAGTATTGCATAAATCAGTAATTTTCATAACCAGGAGCAAACTGAAAAAGCTTAAGGAAAGCATTATCTGAATAATTGAAGAAAATAGCTTGAATTGAAAGATAAATAGAATATATGTAAAGCAATATCTGCTATAGGGTTATAACTTTGAGCAACCTTAAAATTAGGAACTCTGCTCAAACTTTGTCCTAAAGATACCATTCGTACAGGTTTACATCAAATTAAGTTAGACAATTTTTCCAATTGCAGTAAGCGAAGAGTTGCAATTCTGGCTCAAAAATTAATGAAGTACTTTAATGTCGAACCTAATATTTCACATACCTCAACTCGAGGAAGGGGTTTCCCAACAGTGCCTGCCTTTCGTGCACCATGCAAAGGATTGGATAGTGCCATAACAAACTATAAAGCACAACAATAATCAGTACAAACCATATTTAATACTTCTTGGCATTGATAAGCTTAGCACAACTGACATAGACTAAATCATCTTTTAAGGAGTCCAATAGTAGGGTCAAAGATACAACAGGGTAATGGATATGAAGGAGAAACCTCAGTCATTCCGTAGCGTTCTAGTAGACGATGACCTGTAATATCTTCCCATTGTTTCATAACAGGATATGGAAGAGCTGAAGAACCGCACATCTAGATGAAAAGTTGTGTAAATTCTCAATTGATATCACTGTTTTTATTCCAATTTAAAATAAACATGTGAACACAGAAAAGAGAAAAACTTATAGAAAACTTGATCTGGGAGTGTTTGTGTCTTCAAAGAGCAAACCTATATGAAAAAACCCAAATAAAAGTAGCCAGGCAATCATACAATGTACTGCAAGCACAAAATGAACTAAGCTATTCTAATATTCACTGTCTATTCTTTCTTTTAGAATCCAATTGATAAATCTCAAAGCAAGAGATCTTATCTACATGCTTCTACTAAAAGGGAAGGTGAAAAAAAAACAACAACAAGAATAACAAGAACAATCAGTGAGGACATGATTAACAAGCCATGCCGTGGGAACTGATTGGAACAGTACTAGAAACTATTAGTACCGAAGCATGAGAGTTTAGGGGTGTATGGAGAAGTCTTGTTCATTCAAGGCATGGAAACATAAATAGGTAAGTTAGGGTTTTATGTCAGAATTTTGAGTAATGACAATAATTAAAATAATTAATTTATTAATAATAAGATAAATTTTTTTATTTTTGAGAATCATATTGATTAAATTAAATGACACGTTTGCCTTAATTAATTTAATTACAACTTTGTTGGGACCTTTGCGTACGGCTAGAGCGGTTGTCTTCTTCCTACAAGTTAGCTTGCACAGCGGAATACAAAAACTAAGCTAACACAAATGAAAGCAAGACAAACCAAACCACAACACCAGATGTGTTGACGAGGTTCGGAGATAAA
>JBBPFQ010000070.1:445637-456029 GCA_037974815.1 Kaempferia elegans
AATAATTAATCTATCAATTATTAATTAATTATTCAATTCAAATTAATCCTAAATTAAAATTGAAATTCATAAATATTTTTAATTACATTAGGAATAACTAAAAAAAACGCCTAAAGAGATAGGAATGAATTCTAAACCCGCCACTTTACTTAGGTTTTGTCTATTTCCAATTATTTATGAATGATTCCAAAATTATTATTCTCAAACACATTAACCAAATACCTTATATTTCTATTATTTCATCCCCTCATTCCCAAACCCCTAAACCAAACGTCACCTAACTTTAATAATCTTGATTTGATTTATTGCAAATAAAGAAAGCATTTAATTTAAAATGTAGAAGTAGAGATAGTTTTTCTAGAAATATGGAGGAATAACTGGTTAACATCTAAGGAAGCTTCTCATAATTTATTGATATCCTTTCTACAAAAGAAGTTACTGAAGCACATGGTTTCAAGTTATTTGATATAAAGTACATGGTTAATAGTAATATGATAGAATGAAAGAGAATTCTAAATCATCTTTGCTAAGAAGGAAGCTACATGTCACGACCTATATAGTAGAGACAATTAAGTCATTAAAATCCAAGGATTAGTCCAAAATGCTAAGTGTAAGTTAGTAAAAACTTACTTGTCTTTTATTATAAATCATCCTATTGATTCGCAATTCTCCAAATAGATGAGCTAAAATAAGGTCTCATATTATCTCCAGTTGAGGCTTGACACCCCTAGTAAGGTCTCTAACTCATAGCCTACAATCATCTATAATTAGTAGAGCTACACGATCACACAAGCAGTCTTTCCCTACACAAATTTGCTCCGATAATACTTGTCAAAAGTCATATAGATAAATTTTTCCACTTAATCATTGACCCAAAATGTTTAAGTCCAAAATAGTAGCTCACCATTCCAAGTTTATAAACCTATTTATCAGCGAAAATTCTCCATGTTGGATTGAGCTAGGATGTCACACTATTAGTGAAATTATGAATTAGAGATGATTTAAAATTTAAAGGAAAATATGAGAATGATATGTAAATGAAATCCAATCAATCGAGATACATGTTAGGGTTTTTAAGCTATGCATTTTATAAAAATTCTCTCTGATATTATTGGCTTCCCTAGATGTGCATATCATTCAAATAAAGCAACTCTGCTGGTAGAAGGAGAAGGATTCATACCACTTATGGATCAAGGTAGGCTTTTCCCAACTCCTTAGATGGTGCATGTGCTATAGTTCTTTTTCTCAAGCCTTATAATTTTGGCTAAAGAATGAATTTATTTGCAATTATTCTCTTGACAATTCCAGTGAATTATTTTCTTTCAAATCTTCTTTAAATCATATCTGATATCCATTTATTCCCATGACATTTTGGTTAATCATTATCATGCCTTGAAATCTTCATTCTCTTATTCTTGTTTCAGATTATGCTTAGAATATAAGACGGTAATTATTGAAATAAAGAACACCCTCAAAATTATGGATTCCTACATTTTTCCATATTGGGATCAGAGTTGTCATATGTAGCAACGGCAAGATTAACCATCCTTATAACGATTATGGTGAGTCCATGTCAAATTGTGGCACGTGTGAACACCTCTCCAAAAGAGTGGGAGAGTTACATCAGCCACACATACCTCAATATTCTTGTCCTTGTTTAATGCCTATGCATAATTTCTTCTTGTGCTTTTTTCAATAAACCTTCACTGCTTCAGCCTTGACTCATGGAAACTCTACTAACTTGGTGCTGATACCATGTTACTTATATGTTTCTTTTATTATGGTTGATGATTTAGCAATCCAGTAACTAAGAAGAGTTTAATCTTTAGAAGCTTCTATTACTTTTATTTAGATTTATGAATTAGGAAATATGTAATAAATAGCCAATGGATATATCTGAGGCAATGTAATGACTTTTAATTCTGATTTAAATTATATTTTAACATGCTCTAGAATGTCTTCACCATTATGTAATAGTGGCAATACTTGATGTCCTACTGAACAAAGTATTAGGTTTATTCAGTGCGACAGTTATCCTGCTTAATTGATGAGGCTGTTATAACTACAATTTTTTGTTGAGAAACAATTTTCACAATCAGTATAATTAATTAATTAAATGAATGTGTATAATTGGTGGCAGTGCATGAAATAGGCATACAACTGCACAAGCATTGAAGATCAAACAAATTGCATGCAAAGGAAATGAGAAATTACCTACGAAAAGTGTAAGCCCAGCAATTAACAATATCCTCCAAATAAGCCACCTGCGAAAGAATTCGAAAATAACGAAATGCATCTTTCCCCTCTGAAATCCTGGTACGAATCTGTTCCACTAAGAGTTCTAAAACTCTTCTGACTTCAGAGGAAACTTCTCTAACTGATGTGTAGATACCATGGTAAGCCAACAAACCTACAGCTATTAGTCCTCTGACAGTACCAGATAATTCCCTGTCTTTTATATTGCTACCTCCTTCAGAAACTAGCTTCTCTGGCATGCTGCATGCATTCACCAAACAAGAATTGAATGGCCAATGCTTCCAAGGACCATTTATATCAGCACAAGGACCTTCTTTCAATTTTGAGGTGACCCAACAAAGCTCTGCAAAATGAGGATAACGCAATATTTGGTAGCCAAATGTGGTGATTCCTAGCATGGAACCACCCTTCACACTTTTACTGAGAGTTTTTACAACCAAGTCTTGACGGCCATTGTGCTTAATGTCAGTGATACCATGACCCATTGTAGGTGGCAGGGGTAGTGCCTGATCATCTCCTAAATTTTGCTGCTTTTGATTATCCATCAAGGAAGCCTCGCCAATAGTAGCTATCTGCTCATTAATCCTTCTGTTCATTAGATACAGGAATTATTTCTTTTGCATCTATGCATTGCATTTGTGATTCTGAAACTTCGGGAATTTGAAAGGTTTTATAAGAATTGCGACACTTATCCATATGAGTATATTGATGCATCAACTGGATATAATTCTGAAGCAGATTTTCAACTAATTTTGCTGCACATAAACTGACTAACAGTTCAAGGCTGAAATTTCCATCTACATCAACTGAAAAACGTGGAATAGCATGTTGACAATATTGTTGCATGTGAAAGCAAACACCCTATCAGAAAAAAGAAGGGCATTAAGGTAAGTCAAAAAAAAAGTTCCCTAAATTATCTACAAGTTGCAGAAGTCATTCTGACTATGGTAAAAGAAATCCATATAAAACAATCATGTAAAAGTCATGATCATGTGAAAGTGATGTCCAGAAGTAAAAAAGAATTTATAAGGTTAAGATCTTTTAAAACACTTAGGTTGTCTTTAAGAGAAATGAATCAATTATTGCATATTGAGAATTAATCTGAAACACTACATACTATATAGGAGAACCATAGGTCTAAAGCACCAATAAAAATGTTGCCGAATAAAGTACAATGAAAGACAAAACAAAAGATTAAGGTGTTTGAATGTGGGCAAAAGTCAAAAGACTTCATAGCATTGTAGAAACAGAGTTGAACCAAAAGACTTGCTGGATTATGATCATGAAAACTAGTATAACATCAAATCAAAAAGTTGTTTGGCCAGTGTGCTAGTCTGACCTATAGCCAACTCTCATTAAAATACAAACACAAAGAGAAAACCATGCATAGAGATACTAATAGCATATAAACATAAAGTAAATTGTCCAAATAACAAATGTATGGTTGGAGAATCAGTTTATTAGCTGGTATTTAAAACCATGATTGAGATATTAAACTAACATTTGAAAAGCAGACACCAGGTTTGAACTGTAAAAGAAAATGTATAAGATCTTAGCAACCTGAATCAGATCTCTTTCTTACCATGATGATTAAAGATGCAGGTGCTGTCAAGGAATCCACCTGCTCAATAAATAGATTCCATGCTTCTGAAGCAACTCTGACCGCACCGTTGACCTCTGAAACAGTAGACACATTGCAAGTATCTAGATAGGTTCCAGTAGACTCAGCGGATTCGATTGCCCAGAGATCAATTCTAGGCATATAAATCATGCATCTTCCACCATTCATGCATTTCACTGTTTAAGAACATGTAAGCAATATCAATGTTTAGAACTTGCTAAACAATCAATCCCCAAATGAATAGAACTAATACACCCATCTTCAAAAGTGGCAGACAAGTCACATTTAAATGAAGAGTATTCACACGCAGAAAAAAGTGGACATAGAGAAGAAACTGATCACCAGATAACAACTAATAACACCTCAGCTTTAAATAGGTTATTTCCCATAACATGGACAGGAAGAGCTGGGGAACAAATGCAGCCCTATTGAGATTTCTACTTTTGAAGACAACATCTATAGTCTGGGGGATGGGGAGTGCAGATGCATCATAATCAAAAGTAGTGGGAAGGTTTGGAAAGTAACAGATACCAGCTCGTGGAGTTGTAAGAATTAACAACTAAAGTAGAGCAAAAATCACATGATAAGTATTAATTGCCTACAACAAGCTTGACTAATTAGTTATGAGCAGAAGCAAAATACTAAAACCTCTACATATTATAATTAGATAACTTGGAATGAAAATGAAAACATACAAAGAGTTTGAGTCAATCCACGAACGATATCTCCATGTCCTTCCTGTGACATAGTAGCCAGATTAATCTTTTGAATTTCTAAATGACCATTGAATCCATGAAGGAGAGCACTAGCCAAATGTTGCTGGCCAGACCTTGGCAATCCAGCAATCAAAGCTCGAAATCCATGTGATTTTCCTAATTCAACAGGATTTTGTCTCAACATGTCCGATGGTTTAAGCATATCTGGATCAACAAGATGGCAATCTTTATCATGGTCATCCAGTGCATAAGATGGATCATTTCCTGATCCACCAAGTACCAGGCCATAGTGACAAAGTATTCTCCCAATCATATTCGCAACAGATTGTTGGTTAATCAAAGAATCTAGATGAGACCACCATGAGCTAGTGTTAATTCCTGCCATTTCAAGAGCAGAAATGATGATCCTTTTAATTGATTCTGATGCCTTCAGTAATGCAGGAGGTAGCCAGATTCGCTCATCTACATAAAATGAAATTACAAGCTTTGACAGTGGTTTCAGAAGACATGGAACAAGATGAAAGTGAAGAGGTGAAGAGGCTACATCATTTGCTGCCATCCCAGCTTCTCTACGTGAACATGGAGGAGGAGCAGCTGCAAGAGCTGCTAACCAATCTCTTTCCTCGACCTTAAATGAAGGAAGGGAAGGAAGTTTTCCATCACCAGACCATTTTTCAGCAGAAGACAACAGTTCTTGAAATGCACAACTTCTTTTCAAGGCATTCATTGCTGCTTGGGTGCATAGTGCCTGTAAATCAGCACCAGCATAACCAGCAGTTTGATTTGCAATCCAAGAAAGAAGAGGTTCAGATACAGGGTTAGGCCAATTCTTTGTGTGAAGTGAAAGAATAGCAGATCTATCCTTCAATTTAGGAAGTGGAAAATATATTTCACGATCAAACCTGCCTGGCCTCCTAAGAGCAGGATCAACAGAGTCAGGACGATTAGTTGCGCCTATTACAATAACTGAACCTCGAGATTTTAAACCATCTAGCAAGGAGAGTAAGGTAGAAACAACTGAATTATGGGTTTGATCTTGATGCCTAGAACGACATGGAGCTAAACCATCAATCTCATCAAAAAAAATGATGGACGGCTGAGATCTCTCAGCTACTTGAAAAAGAAGTCTTAGTTGTCTCTCTGCATCGCCAACATACTTACCCAAACAATCAGCACCTTTGCGTGCAAAATAAGCAATCCGCTTATCTCCACGTGAACATGCACCAATCAGAGCTCTAACTACAAGTGTTTTACCAGTACCAGGATAACCATGCAATAGAACACCCCTAGGAGGTGTAAGGCCTAAACTACTGAACATTTCAGGATAGAGAAGAGGTAATATGACTACTTCTTTCATGCAATTGATGACATCTTGCAGGCCGGCAACAGATTCCCAACCTTGGAACAACTTTTCTTCCTCAGAAGAACCCCCAATGTATACAGGTGCAATTCGTAAGAGGTCTCGATGAAGCCTCCTGCCTTCACGTTTCAAGAACTCCTCATCCTCTCCACAATTTTCTAACCATTTCTCTTCAGCCTCCAAGTCCTTTCTGCATGCATCATGTGCACGCCTTCTCATATCTAACTTCAACTTCCTCAATTTTATTTTCTTAATTTGCAGAGCACGCTCAGTGCCACGAGGTTGGAAGAGATGCCTATGATCAGGGCATGCTATGAGAAATTTGCGATGATCAAATATACAACCTTCAGCACGGCTGCAAGGCTGTAAAAGTAAGGAAGAAAATTATCATATAAGATAAAGGAAGCATAGAATCAAGAATACTGGGAAGAGGAAAATCAAAAGATTTCTTTGAGAACAATTATATAACCAGATGATAAGTTTTAGGGCATCGGTCAACACGACAACCAATGGTTGCACCAGGTCTCCCACAACGACTGCATTTCAGTGCTCTTCCCCTATAAAGGGCCGCTCTAACATTCTTCAGGCAGCCCAAGCCAGCAAAATAAACCTGGAAAAGCAACCATGCATGCAATAAATTCAAGGTTTGCATTTAAGGCAAACTAATCAAAACGATCGAAATTGATTTCTGTGCCATTATGTTCTCATAATTGTGGCCATATATAAAGTTCGTGAAAAGAGTCGAAAGACAAATATGATGTTAGCAGTTGTAGAAAATGAAAGAACATGAAGTAATTGTGTTTCCATATGCCAACAGAATATAAACTCTTTAAGATTTTGAAATTTCAAATACCAAGCATCCAAAATACAAATATTAATCCTGCTGTGTTGGTAATTGTCACTTCACCTAAAATTTCCCCTATAATTATTGATGGGCATTCAACAAGAGTGGAAGAATAAAAAAGGAAACAGGAATACAATTTGAAAGTAATATAGTTCAATTACTGAAGATCCAATCCAAATCATGAATCTAATGAGATAAAACTTGAGAGAAGTTTTAAACAAGTAATCTAACATGAAATGAAGCACGGAATATAAATAGATAGCATATATAGGAATCACAAAAAATAATCCATGTTCAATGGCATAAAGAAACAACACATGTATCATCCTAACTACCAAGCACTAACACAGTAAGCTACAATTTATTGTCAATGTAACTTGCAGGAAACAACCTCAATAACATGGGCCTGAAACATAAGTCACGTCAAATATTAACTACAGAGAATGAGAAAGTGAAGAGCGGCAACTTGAACTCAAAACAAGCACAACTTTTGCACTTAAAAATCAAACATCATTTATGAGAAAATAGCAGAAGCAACACAATTGTTTTTTATTTTGAGAGAAAGGACCTAGAGGTTTGCATGGATTCAGAAATGAAAAGCAAGAATGAACCCCAAAACCAACACTCAGGATTGTCTGTGTCAACTACAAGAATTAGGTATAAGAACTATAAATGGAAGATATGTGTGTAGACCCTGCATGTTCACTCAGAAAGCATAAGACAAAACTAAGATAAGGTCATTAGAAATTGTCTACCATACCACTGAGAGAATAACCACTATGAGATGGACAAGAAAATAAGAAATAGATTTCATAACTGGTACAACTACCAATCAAGAAATTGAGAGACAAATATTCGAATTTACAGTCAAATAGTATAAGAGAAGAAACTGTAGCATAGATACGCAGGATACCTCTGGACTCCAAACTGCACAATGTTGGTGAACCCAAATGCGAGGAATGCCAAAACGATCATTGATGGGGCCTAAAATCCTGCCAAGCCATTCCGGTTCATCTCCAAACCCATCCCAAATATCATAGTTTGGATCATCTGAAGCTGAAGATCCTGCATAGGCCTCATTATCACTACCAGAAGATTCATGAACAAGTCTTTTTGGTGGCTTCCCATCAGTACCACCCCCACACAACCCACACCTTCTACCCTCCTTTATGTGCTTCCTTGCTTGATTTTCTTCTGTGACGGATGCCCTAAAACTAGCTTCCTCTATGATGCTCTTAGTCTCGATAGTCTTACCATTCATATGTTCACCCAGAGTGTTGGTTTCCTGATTTTCAGGGCTAACCTCCACTGGTTGCTGATCTGGGATTACCCTTCTTTCTTCAGACTGTTGAACATTTACTTCCTCATCAACATTTGTGTACTCCGTGTTCTCTTTAACTGCCTCGGATGACAAACAAATCTCAATTCCATTATTTGGATTGATGAGTATTTGTGAATCTGAGACAGTTTTGGTGTCCTCTTCCTGGATGGCTTTCTCACCATTATCCCCTTCATCATTGGAAGGCAAACTCTCATCTTCACACCTAGTTTCTTTACCAATCACATCTTCATCCTCACTTGAAACCTTTCTTCTCTTCCTCCTACTATATCGTCTTTCCTGTGAATCAAATCCACTCTCAATCGATACCTGCTTCGCTGATTCCTTTTCTTTTCTCATAGAATCATCCCGAAAATAACCTGAACCTCTTTTTCGTTTCCCAGCCCTAGATCGAAGTCGTGATTTCCAGTCCTCTAATTGCTCCTCTGAAATCTTTTCTTCGTCAAGAAGAGGAGGTGCGTTTTTTGATGAAGAAGGAACCGAGTGAGGTTCATTCCGACCATCCTGATCACCACCTCTTCCCCACCTCTTCCTTCGACCTCTACCAACACCAGATCTGGTAGAATCATGCAAACCTTGCTTTTTACCCCGGCGACGAGGAGGAGGAGAAGCATCGAGAATGATAGGTGCACGCCGGACGCGAGAACTGCGGCGGATTCCATCGCCTTCTTCCACGGGTGACCCTGGGCGAGGGGAAATAAGGCCAGGACCGTCTACGATGGAATCAAGTCTCTTATGCCTCTTCTTTCCAAGGGATCCCTTCGGTCGTCCCTTGCGCCTCTTACCTCCGCCTGCCAGCGAAGTGCCTGGCGCCGCAGCGGGTGACGACGGCATCAGGGAGGCAATGGAAAGCGGGATAATCGAGGAGTTTCAATAGCCGTGCAGATGCTGCAGCATAAAGTGCAGACGACGAGAGCGGAAAAAGAGGGACTGAAAGAGGAAGCGAGGGTTGCCCATATGCTTCAGCGTGAATCGCCGGCGACGCAGGGCGTTTTTTTTCGAGGAGTTGTGGAAACTGATTACTTCTGAACATTATTAATATTATTATTGTCATAATTTTACATATTTCTATGATTATTTCCTTAATTTTATAAAAGTGAGTTTTTTTTTTTTTTTTTTGCGACAGTGTTTTTGAAATTTACAATTTATTTCGTGGGTGAATAATAAATTAATTGGATACAAATTATCTTATTATTTTATTGAGAGAAACTCAGCTGCCATAAATTTTTACTAATTAATCAATTAAAAAATTTAAAATTTGAGGCTAACATACGGTGCGTATTATTAAAAAAATTTCTTATTAATTAATTTGTCATGTATTATTAGAAAATTTTTGCATTAATTAATTCATTTCGGTCGGCTCTGATCGCTTCCAGTCACTTAGGTGATCTCGAACATCTAAAATAGAGCTCACTTGAACCCATTTTTCATCCTTCCTCGAGTGTGTTTCCTTCCCGACTTCTCGTCCCTCGGACATACACGCTTGTCCTTCTCGCTCCACCAGTGTACTCTTTCGCAGCTTCTCGTCCCTCGGATGCGCCAAACCCGTCGACTCGAATCCACGTCATCTTTCTCGTCCATCGCATCTTACGCTCAACTTCTTGTGTTCCTAAACTCCTACACACTTAGACACAAGGTTAGATAACGAAAAGACCTAACCTGACTTGATTAATCACATCAAAATTTACTTGGGGCACCAACATGTCCCAGTCGAGAAAAACCTGACAATCGATCGAACGATTGTTCCACTTGGCTGGCTTGTTTGGTCGAACTACCAGACTGGTTGGTCTTCCCTACCTTCTAAAATTACTCCCACCTTACTTTTGACCGCTGCCTACCACAATTACTTGGTATTATAATATTTGTTGAATTTCCCAATTTAACTACTCTTTGGCAGTTTCTTATCCCTCAGATATGCTGAGCCGTCGACTTAATTTTCACATATTCCTTCTCATTCGTCGCATCTTCTGCTCAATTTTTTGTATTTCTAAGTTTATGCACACTTAGACACAAAGTTAGATAATGACAGAATCTGTTGTTCACATCGAAACTAATTTAGGGCACCAACACGTCCAAGTTAAAAAAAACCCGGTAACCAATCAGGATGGTTCCACTCGATTGACTTGTTTGATCGAACTGCCTGACCAGCTCGTCTTCTCCCCCTTCCATAACTATTCCCATTTTCTGACCGCCATCTCAACCGGCCTTTTTGACCTTAATCCGACCTCTCAGACGCCCTACCCTATTCGCCGGATC
>JBBPFQ010000070.1:547959-563466 GCA_037974815.1 Kaempferia elegans
TGGCCACAAATCGCTCGCTAGAGCAATGTTAGTCACAAATCATGGCCTCCGACTCGGACTTAGCCGTGAATTGCAGCCGCGGAAGAGGTGGTCCTTTTTATCTCCTCCTTCCTTCTTCTTTCCTTCTCTTTTCCCATACCTTGTCTTCCTCTGTGAGTAAACTGAGCCTCAATCATACAATGGTCCCTGTAAACTGCTGCCATGGATGTATGCTTCAAAATTGGGACCAAAACAAGAGGTTCGGAAGCCTCGATGCTGAGAAAGCCACGCAGTGCAGTTTAAAGCCTAAAGGGAGTTGGTGCCCAGTTGCTTTATGGGGAACAACCATTATTACTCGCATCATTACTATCATGCCAGTCCGTATCAGCAAACTCATCGAGAGCTTTACATTTCTTTTTTTTTTAAGGGAAAAAAAAACTCAACGTAATCAAACATCAAATAATTAGGAAAATATTAGAAGAGTATAAATTAAAAAGATTGCTCTTTTGTTAGAAAAAATATTAGGGTAAAAATTCAAAAGACATCCTTTTTTATTATTAAAATAGTCAAAGAACACTTATTTTTATTTATTATCGTTTTATCACGTTGTTATATTTTTATCTCTGAAATTATTTTTATTTTTATTTTTGACATTATTATAGCGATTTGG
The DNA here is from genome assembly GCA_037974815.1 of Kaempferia elegans. Lineage (NCBI taxonomy): Eukaryota > Viridiplantae > Streptophyta > Magnoliopsida > Zingiberales > Zingiberaceae > Kaempferia > Kaempferia elegans. The sequence continues at coordinate 548,609 of JBBPFQ010000070.1, forward strand.
ATTCATATTATAATAATATTTTGACCCTTATGATAATATTATATTATAATAGTTAAGATGATAATGAAATGACCCTTGCATAGGATAGATGACCATGAAGTATTTCACAAACTAAAAAAATTGACCAATCATACCATTGTAATATAAGTAAAATGAAGGGATTTAGGGATTATGGTTCATAAATTATTTTGATTTCCTTCTTTACATCATATCAGAAGGAATTAGTATATAGATTCTTAATCTAATCCAACATAGAGATTAAAAGGGAAAAAATATCCATAAATCATAGAGGAGATCCATAAAAAGATATTCAGATTATTATATTATAACAAAACCTCTGTTCATAGTAACAAAAGATCTCTTACAATAGTTCATCCCAAAAAAAAGATCTCTTACAGTGATAAACCCTTTTTCAAAGGGTTAAAAAAAAAAAAGGGAGATATGTGATGTAATATATAAAGGCTAGTGAACCTTTGGACTCGTAAAAGACGTCATATATCACTCGCTCTGTTAAAGTAAAAAAAAAACGAAAAATAAATTAAAAAGGATAGGCTTCTCAAAGCACCGCAGTTAAGCCGGCGATGACCTTGACGCTCGTTCTTGGCCTCGGCGGCGGCGGTTGCCACGGCGTCGCCGTCGATGCGCTGGAATCGAAGATTTCCGAGGAGGTGCCAACGTCCGGGCTCGGCTTGGTTGTTCCCTGCAGGATCGAGGGTGGGTGCCCGGTGATGTTCTCGGCCGCGCTGGCCAAGACCGGTTTGCGTTTGTCGTCGGGATTGGCTTCGGCTTCGGCTTCGACCGAGCGCGTGTAGGGGGAGTTCCACTTGGCCCGCATGTAGTCGGGCTTGCGCCACGGAGGAACGTGGAGGCCCTTCTTCTTCAGGCTCTGTCGCGCTGCCTCCGAGACGACGGCGACGATCTGCTGCAGGCGGTCCGGCCGGCCGACGAAGAGGGGCGGAAGGTGATGGAGGACAGCGCGGTACAACTTGGTAGAGCGAGCGATCTCGAACTCCGACCGGAAGTCGACGTCGACGAGGATGCGTTCGCCGCCGTCAATCACCACGTCGATGTAATCGTACTCTCCTGAAGTTAATCCACTCGTGAGCGGCAATGATCGGGGGAATTGGCTGAATAAGGCTTGTTCTAGATTAGGGAAGGAGCAGGAGAGTGATTACCTGCGTGAAAGGAGGGTTTTCTGTCCCACTTGGACTTGCAAATGGCAGCGTCGTAGCCGAGCAATTGCAGACCTTCGACCATTATCCTCCGGCAATCGCCCTTGCACTTCGAATGCTTGGCCTTCTCCATGATTTTTGATGCGTCGGCCAAAAGATTCCTCTCGGCGACGCTCGCGCAGAGGATCAATCCCTAAGAAACCTCCAAATTTTAGTTGATCGACATCGAAGAGAAGATCCAAGATCGCAACTTTTTGTGTGGATAATTTATTGTGTCGAGTAAGAAAGACCTACCTTGATAAACTCGGCGGCATCGGTTGGGGCCGGTTGATCTCCTCCACCGCGTATATCCATGTCGTCGTCGTCGGAGCTATCATCGTACTTACCATTGAAGCAGTTACATCTGCCGCGAGGCGGCCTTTCGTTTCCCCCATCCTCCATGAAGCTGAGCACCATCTTGTCCAAGCACACGGAGCTCGGCTCCACCTCAACGACGTCGTCCGTCCTCTCCCTCTCCCTCCCATCGCTGGGCTTCTCCGCCACGGAGATCCGCATCACGCCGGGGAACTGACGCTCGAAGAGCCTCTTGAGCCGGGACTTAGGAGCAGGCTTGGCCAGGTCGATCATCGCCGATGCTCTCCTGTCGATCGGTTGAACTTTCATCTGGAACGGCATGGCGCTGGCGATCATAGAGTCCAAACCTAAACTTTCCTCTCCCCTTCTCACCCTGAGCTACTGCACACTACGACTCCATCTCTACCACACTCAATTCTCACAAAGCTACAAAAAGGAAGGTGAAATCGAGGAAGAAATGAATGATCGATCCCAAATGCCAATACAAATTCACGACGCCCAAAATTTCACAAAATGAAGCAAAGACCAGCGATCGGAGATTCTAGTGAGGGAACGTTAACAGTAATCATCGCCCCAATAATAGAACCTGAACAGGCGTTGCTCCTCTTCCGTTTTCCTAATTTGAACCGATCACTGCGATAGACTCAAAAGAAAAAAAAAAAGTGCGCTTTTGAGCTTGCGGTTACAGTAATGGCCTCGCCGCCGGGATCGCCGCCATAGACTCCGTCTGAAAGATGATTTCTTGCATGCCCTGCATCGTCTAAGACAGGAGTTTATCCTCTTCGGAAGGCGAGGGGGTTTAAAACAGAGAAGGTGAAGAGAGAGAGGAAGAGAATGACCTTCCTAAGAGACAATTTCACCGCTTGTGGCGTCACCAGAAATTGTACCCAATTCTTTATTGGTTCAGCGGCTTGATAGTGTGGGACCCAATAAATATCGTTTGATGGGCAACCAAAAAAGATGTGCAGGAAGTGTCCTCCTCCCAACTGCTATGATCGGGTACGTGGCCTCTTGTATGGAACGGTTTCGAATTCGACCCTCGATCGCGACGCGTGTGCTTCTTTTTTCGTCGTTTACGGAGCTTCAAATGACTAAAACACCGGAAATTTTCAGATAATTTCGTTCGACCGACTGATAAAAAGCCGAAACTTTCTCACAAATTCCTAAAATACCATCAATTGGTGGGTTCCTTATTAACATCCATGCCGCAATGCACCTGGCCTTAGCACCGGGTACAAGTAAGGTACTGGTGTTTTCGTAATTAAATACAAGTTAAGGGCTGATATTAAACCCAAAGCGGTTCGGGGACCGCGAACGCGGATGGAAAAGCGTGCGTACGGACACGGGCTAACACGGGCTAACACGTGACTCGCTTCTTTCATGGCAACACCAGTTTGGAGCCCTTCATGCGTACACTGTGAGAACTGAGAACCGTGAAGTCCATGTACAGTCTTGAATTTGACACTTCAAAATCAACACAAATAGTTTTAATATCGTCGCTCCAAGACATAACCGAGTTAATTATCACAGTAAATTTATAAAATAAAATTAAATAAAACTCGAATCCTTATAAAAATTGAAAAATTATTCTATGATTAACTCCTCCTCCTTAATAGTTCTGGGATAGATACCGTTACATCCCCTCAAAATGGTACGATAGTCCAGATATATAAAGTTATCAAATGAGATCTAGTCGAAATTGGACGCATTCAAATATATCTTCTCTATGCTTTAACTATTTACATTAATGATTAATAGTCACCCGTAATTTACCTCCGTCGTGTTGATTTTAGGACAAAATTAATGAAGATGCTTAAGACGAGCGAATCGCCTTTTGCTGTATGGGAATAGTCACAGTTAGAGTGACAAATTTTATCTTTTTAAAATTAATTTTAATATAGTCCCCCCTAACTAGATATTAATTGGAATTAACTTATCCAGTAACATTTTTATTTAATTATTAAATACATATTAACACAAATTAGGACTAAATTAAGTAGACTTGATTAAGTAAATAGCAAAATTAGTTCTAACGAAATATCATAAGCAAAAAAAATACCAACTAAAGTTAAATTCATTTTGAAATTAACTTGGGCATCGACGCGGGACAACGACTACTATTGACTGGTCTTATAGATTCTCCCAGGAAAGAGAAAGGTTCTATTTACTTGTTTATTTATTCTTACAGGTTGGCGAGAAAGCTCTGCCGGTAAAGAATGAAATGATTAATCGAGAATGTCGACATCTCTGTGGCTTGATGCATATCCAATTAATTAGTCAGAGACTGTAACAGGTTACCTGATTGACTCGGTCAGTTCTTGGCTCGGCGAGTTCACTCGGATCAGAATAGTGTCCAAATTCTGCATTACTACATTTGCTCATCTAGTTCATGCTACCTTCATGCCACCAATAAATGCAGGCTGTTTAGTTGATGAAAAGCATATCGAGCAATAATTCTGCTCCGAGTGTCCGAGAGGCCATTAAAACCACACAGATATCTTCTTAACTCGATCCCATATAACTTATTGACCAAGTAAACATCGATCCAAACCTGAACAGCAAATCCAAGAACTGGACCACATCACCACCTGCAGACAATAAATACATGATATATTGATTCGGCTAGGCCCCATCTTGTATTAAAACTTCTTTATGAATGGGGTCAGAGCATAATTATATTTTTCCAATGACGCCAATCAATAATGGAATTGATATAATTGTTGACTGCTATGGCTATAGATTTAAATGGGGACATCTAACTGTCCTCAGATTATATATATATATATATATATAAAGTTTATCCTTCAAATTATTGGATATGGTCTTCACCTTCACCAGCATAAGGTATTTAGAATTCCCATCAAAATTATTGCTTTGTTCTGAGAATTATAGTTTAGATTTCCATCTGCTATCAAATACATAATGCAAAAAATTGTATAGAAATAAATTCATGATGCTATCATTTAAAGAATAACCTCAAGCCTAAATCAAACAAAGGATGAGAGCATGCAACTTTATGTTTAATCAAACTACACCCACAAAAGATGATGCCAATGTCAGTTGGGGCCACCTGTTTTAACAAGGTTGCCTTGTGCTTATCAGCTACATTGTTTCGAGATTTTTAAAGGAATATGACAACATGATTAGTCCACCATATCTGTGGCTTAGACTTTAGGCCCCCCACTTTTTTTTTCTGCTTGGAAGAAAGCTTGTTGCTTTTGTAGGCAACAATGGAAACAAAGAAGGCACTCACCATTGCACTAAGCACTGAAAATGACATATATACGATGCGATCAGGAGCGATTTAAGAAAGTCTGTCAACATTTACTTTGTTGGCTATGATAATTGATATTTGATAATTGTGTTTTGCTAAAGGGATCTTTAGGAAAATGCAGTCTAAATTTAGTCAGTGAGCAGATAATGGAGGCTGCAGAACACAGATTTACTCCTGCTTCTTGTGTTGGTGGCCCTCTTTCACATAATGCAACATCAGTTTACTCGGCCATTTTCTTTAGCTTTGGAATACAGACATGGTGGTGGGGCGGCGAAAAAGACTACAGAAATCACACGGCAGGTTGAAAGTAAACTTAATGCACGCTAAGGCAAAATAGCTGGTTTTCAAATCTAATGATGCTTTAAGAGAAAAGAAAGTGACACAAGTCCAAATGGCTTTGCTTCTTTCTTTTTACTAAGAAAAACCACAAGGTTAAAGTCAGAAAATTACCTTCACTCCTGTTGAGAGTCCTTTGGTGGGTCCCTTACAAAAGTAAAGCGAGAATTGAAGCATCCAGCTGTTTCTAGTAGCAATATGACAGCAAAAGAATTAGTTAAAGAAGGGAAATGCAATCTCTAATTCTGTGCATTTGTTGATTTCATTGAATTTCCAATTGTAAATTCCGTGTCCTAATTGATATGAAATCTTCTTTTTCTTTTTAAAGAAAGATGGCAAATGCCTACAGTTCCAACTTTAGACTTGTTTTCACTTCCACTGCATTTCCTCAAATTCTATTTCCTAATTGTTCTCTAGATTTCAGGCCCTCTCCTATTGAATCTGTGAATCTACAACCTATTTCCTAGTATCTGTCCATTTTTTCCCTTAGATCTTCTTCAAAGAATTGAGGACAAGGTTGTTGAACATCCATGATCATCAAGTGGAAACAAAAGCCATGTTTGCGTATGCAACCTTGTAGAACAGTCTCCAAACAATCTTGATTGTAACCAAGGAAAATGTAATAAAATACACTCAGGTTTCTGGAATTCATAAAAAACGATGTCTTAACATTCTGGTCAATATGTTAAACAAAATAGTCTATCAAACAAATAAGCTAGAAATCTGCTCTATTTGATATAGGATAAACATCAAACATTTGGCAAAGCCAAGGAGGCAATAACCAGTTACAGAAGAGATTAAATTAATTGAGCAATTGCCATCAATCACATTGGACCACCTTATTTGTGGTTGAATGGCATGCCTATATATTTATTTCAAACCTTCATACCAGCACAAAGGAATGGAGGATTAATGCGGTTGTTCAAGTCATGATACAGTTTTCCTTGGAACAAAATAGAGTGCATCGTTTTCTTTATGATGCTGTATGCAAGCAGAAGTTAGATGCCAAGTTGGCCAACAGAAATAGATGTTCCTTGGTAGTAGATTCAGAACTATATTTGATAACAAACTATGAAAAAAAAAAAAAAATTAACAATGCATTGATCATTAATTGCCAACAGGGCATAAGGCTATTCGAATCAAATGATTCTGATGAAGAAAGAAAGATGCTATGGAAAGAAAAGAAGTGCAACAATAGATTTATGCTTGCTCTAGAGAGAAAAAAAAAGGTGGTTAATTGCTTCTCAAAACTACAGCCTGCTGCCTTGTGTTATCTAGTACAAAGACTACTGCTGAAGGAGAAGTTCAATTATTCAAATATAATTATAACAGATAATGAGAAGCAGTAATTTGAGAAGATACATTTATACAGGGTTTTGCCTACGAAAGAAGATAAATTCATACAAGGTTTTGCCAACGAGAGAATTTCTTGTCGAAATTCTGATTCCTAAATTTTATTAGTGCGGTATAGAAAAAGAAAGTACCTGAGATATAAGGCATAGGCACAAAAATTAAGCTTAGGAGTCAGATTTTTTAGGGTAAAAGTCAAATGAATGTGAATGCACTATGGTAGAAGTAATATCACGGTGGATAGGTAATATTCTAACGGTTATTCCTGCTGTTTCAAAGAGGACAACGGTTTGTCATATATGTCAAAGATGACAGCAGAATGAAATATCATGAACAGAAGTGCCCACAAAAGTCCAACGTTGAAAAAGAAAAGAAACAGTAAATACAGCAATGCAATAGTCACCACAGCATATGTCACTATCCTGATAGTTATATTTGAAGGATGCAGAAGAGTTTTAAGTCTGACTTTCCATATAAAAACAAGAATGCAAAGTATGACGTTCCAGTTGTGATTACTTTGCCTGATGTAAACTTTAATGCTAGGATAAAAGCAAAAATCTTTCTAGAGACAACTCCAATCTTGAAGGATAAGATAAGGACAAGAGATATGAACTAAGCAGTTAAGAATTTATTGAGTTGCTAGACTAAGAAAGTTGGGGGACATTAACTTGCAATAACTTCTCGAGCTTTCAGAGAAATACAGAATGCCATACACATACTCCTCTTGACAGGATAGCCGAAGATCCAAAGCTTGTGAAACCAAAAGAATGATCTTAATCAGCAACTAGATATACGGTTTAGTAGGAGAGCAAATAACATTATGGTCATACTTGGAAACAATTTAATTAATCCAGAACAAAGAAAATGCCATAATTATTCCAGAGAGTTTGTGGAACTCCTTTATGAAAGCATGCTTTTACAAACGAAGAATTTTACCGGAGCATTTACAAAATAAATTCAGACCAGAAGCTCCAGTTCTGGAGATGTTAAATACCACATTGGCCACAGACGTGATATCAATAATTCAGGGTGAAAGAAGCCCAAGGGCTCTTAATCAGTAAGATCAAATGTCATAATTTAAATTTAAAACATCAAATTTGAAGCGTGATCCAGCAGAAATATGAAAACATATTTATGTTTAAAGGATATAACATATAACAAACTGCCAAGCAAGAATGCCATAAGCACCAAAACTTCATAATCGGATACACACTAAGACACACCAAGGCAAAGACAAACATCCTCCTAGGGGACGTTCATCACTTGAATGGATAGCAACTGATCTGACAAAGCAATCACTAAGTCGCCAGATTGGATCATTCCTCTGGCCTTGAGTAAAGCAAAAGTGCGGTTAAGATTACTCTCCATGTCACCAGAGAAACTAAGACGGAAGGGTATTAAACCCCACTGTAGATTCAATCGCCTCCTTACAGATGTTGAGGATGTAAACGCAAAGATTGGACAATCAGGGCGGCACCGTGATAGCAGAGAGGCCATATGACCAGTCGTTGTAAAAACAAAGACTGCATCCACTCCCAAGTTGTTAGCTGAAATCACGATTAACTAGGTCAAAATAAGTAAACAGTGATAATATGATGGAACTGGAAATGAATATTCAGAACCAAAAGTTTAATATCAACAGATGAGAAATTCCTTAATTCCTGACAAAGTTATCTTGAGTTCAAAAAGTCATCCTTCCAAAGGATCTATTGACCAGTTCAAATAATATCTTCAAAAAAATTCAGGTGGAACTGTTGACACTTGGACAAATGACCAAGTGTCACAAAGGTTGCTGCAGATAGATTACAAGGGCATTAACTGTAGTGGATACTCTTGGAGAGCTCCTTCATTGTCGCATCCACGCCTAGTCCAAAGTAAAGAACCCTGCATATCTCTCCATTATCAAAAAAAAAAAAAAACTCTCAACAACTCCCTCATGAGTCCCACACTTATTCATTATAAAAATTTATTATCTCTCCATATTTTACCTTATATATAATTAATTTTTTATAAAATTTAAATTCATAAATTACACATGGAATAAACATTAAACAAATATTAAAAAAAGCTTCATTTGCTTTTTTTTTACAAATATTAAAAAAATGAAATGATTTTAATAATTAAAAAAAAATTGAACAAGCAGCTCCATCCTTGATAACATCGAAGGAGCTTCCTCCAACTATGGGAGGGAGCTCCTTCATAGCATCCACATCACGGGGAGCTCCCACTGTGGATGCTCTAATTCCATATGTAGTACTTAACAGGGAAACTTCTAGATGATTTACACGAAGAAAGTCAAACATAACGATGCCAACATGAACTGAAAAAGATAAAGTGGGGAAATAATTCCATATGTAATCTTTAACATGGAAATTTCTAGATGATTTATTCACAGAAGGTCAAACAGAACGATGCCAGCTTGAACTGAAAAAGATAAAGAGGGAATATAATTCCATATGTAATCTTTAACATGGAAACTTCTAGATGATTTATTCAAAGAAAAGTTCAAACATAATAATGTCAGCTTGAACTGAAAAGGAGAAGCCAATGTGTTCAGAAACTTTCTATTTTGATGCATGTACATTTTGTTGTTGCCTAGTCCTTTTTTGCACTTTTTTTCTAGATATAATCAGTTAAATACAATATTGCTCTCCTAATACCATAATCTTGAAAATAAAAGATTAGTGAACCGTGAATAAGCTAGATGTAGGCCGGCCCATACAATTTAAGTTTGTATTGTACCAAGTTTAATTGGAACTAATAAATAGACAAAGTGTACCAGAACTAAACATGCGAAACTAAGTTGGGTAGAGAAATTTCTTCCCAAACCTCCATGTGTACAAACTTAGAATCTCTATATGATAAAAGCATAGAAGAGAAAGAAAACTAAAGCAGAGAAAAAAAAAATTAATGATTCCAAGCAACCAACAATTACTATGAAGCAGAGGTAGGTAACAGGCATATTTCAAATGACTAGGATTTCTCAGGATCACATGCTACCTTGTCCTTTCCAGCTATCTATGAAAAAAAGGATATTACTACTTTGAAACTGAACTGAAAGTTAAAGAATGCATGAAACAGAAAAAAATTAACCAAATGACAATGAGGCAAATAGATCATGTCCTAGATTTGTAAACCTATTCCAAAGACAAAAAGAACTAGAACCAAGTAGGCTATGACTGACAATATTTGCAAAATTACATATTTACAATATGCAGTTGATAAAACCGAAAAGAATTAGAATCATGTAGATTATGATTAACAATATTTGCAAAATTATATATTTGCACTATGCAGTTGAAAAAGCCAGCTTTGCATAAAATTCTATGGAAAGAGTTAATGTGCACGGCTTACCAACAGCATTACCCGAGAGAGTGAGGCAGAAATCATAAATTAATATGCTTACCCATTTTGGCAGCAGAATTGCAAATTTCCTCGATGATTTTGTCAGAGAAAGAATTTGCAACAACTGGAAGTTCCATAGCCTCATGGCGCTTCTCCTCTCTCCACCATCTTTCAATTCGCAGGCTGACACTTCTAAGCACAGCCAATGCCTTATCTGGATATTGGCCCATAGCAGACTCGCCTGAGAGCATCAGAGCATCTGCTCTCTGCCTGACTGCCTCTGAGACATCGGCAACTTCAGCTCTAGTTGGTGTAGGATACTCGATCATGGAATCAAGAAGCTGAGAGGCTACAATAACAGGCTTGTTTAGCTGCCTGCACGTCTTGACTATTCTTTGCTGTGATGAAGGAACTTCTTCCAGTGGAATTTGAGCACCCATGTCTCCTCTAGCTACCATTGCCCCATCTGATGCAAGAATAATGGCTTCCAAGTTTTTTAAGGAGTCAGCACTCTCAATTTTTGCAAGAACTGCAATTTCTCTGGAACATAGTTTAAAAGATCGTGTCAAACTGTATCTAAGAGAAACTTACAAGAAGACAAAAGAGGAAGAAAGAATAAACTCATATTTCATTATGTTATGATCAACAGGCAGATAGATTTATATTGTTTTGTTATGAAACTCAACAAGTTGTTGAACTCCCTTAAGGGAAAGTTTTCCCATTTGATCATCCAATCCAAGTACACAGGCATCGTATCATACCTTTTACAACCATAGGCTGATCATGTTAATGAATATTTCATTTCCTTATCAAGAACCACCCCCTCACAGACATTTGACGTGTCCGACTAACATATTAGCAACATTAACTTTTTGGAGGCATCATTATCATCTCCCAGAATTTTGAAGCATGTTTTGGAGAAAATATTACATATGATCATCCACATGTCCAATGGTCTACCACAAATGCACTTGGCATTACTAGGCTGTCTACATAATATAATTGATCCACTACACATGCCACATGATAAGAATGCCTACAAGCTCTTAATTCTTACCCTTACCATGTTTGAGGTTCTGTTTCGTAGAAAAAAGAAATTCAAGGCAAAATTCCTTGGAAGAAACATAAACAAATAGCATAAAAAATGATGGAAAGTTGACTATTAAATTAATTATTATTTAACCATGAAATCTCTTTAAGTTAAATAGTTTAGAACCATTATAATCTTCGTAAAAGCCATAAAAAATCTGGTTTGTGTTGTGCATATTTGAAATATACGCTATTTATGAAATTGTACATACAAGAGCTTACAAAATAAAGAACTGAAAAGGATAAGTATCATAAGATTCCAACATGCAACATGGAAAAAACAAAGAAGAAATTCTAAAATAGACCAGCTAAAAAGGGTCTCACTTTTCCTAAGGTTTGAAATCTTGAGCCATGCTAGAGTTTCAACATTTAACTGGAGTAGTAGAATAGTAGGGGTTCAGTGCTGTGTTGGAATGCCAACGATTGGTGTCAATGGCAAATTGAAGGTAGATGCGAGAGATAAAAAAGAAAAGATAACTATGTACGAATAAATTTAAAGTACTATTTCATACCAAAGTTTTATTCCCCGACTGGAAGAAAAGACATCTCATAGTGTCTCCAATCATCTCCCCTATAGTAACTTGGAAAGAAATCAGAAATGAGTGAAGAAGCATTAGGTGCTTACTATTCTGGATTATTTTATTTAATCTTTGGCGTATTTACTAAATCACACCTTTGCTATTTTTTCAAATGAAAGCTAGTTTTGACATGATTTTTTGTCGAAAAAACATGCCACATGCTGCTAGTTTGCAAATCGGCTTGAGTGGTCAAAATCACAAATTTACATACAATTAATGTTTAAAATAGCCAAATCAACCATGTGGCTACAACAACTACAAATTAAATTGCAATAAATTTTGTTAATTTTTACCATTCAAGAACCGAGTTGTAAATTAGCTTGCCAGGTTAAAATCACTTTCACCAAACTGATCATATTAGGTCTGGAGATTCTAAAAGATATAGTTTTTGTTTGAAAAAAAAGCCGCAAGCTTGATTTACAAATTTGCTTGCAGTACATTCTGAGCATTTTTCATGTAACAAGCTTATTTGCAAAAAAAACTTGTGGGATCAAATATGCAAATTCATGTACAATTGAGGTTTGATATTCCCCAAATAGGCTATATTAGGTTGAAAGTCGCTCAAAATATAAATTTTGACCAAAATAACATGTCACGAGCTAGATTAACAAATCAGCTTCCTCATTGCATTTTTCCAAGTGTAATTAGGAATCAAAATAGAGCTGGGGTGTGATTTGGTAAAAGAGATATATCAGGGTGTAATGTGGTAAACATGCCTAAAACCTTAAACTGAATGTCTAGAGAAATTGCTGGAATATTTATAATATATTTAAGATGGCAAAGGGAAAACTATAGAAGATCCCATTTTACCATTTACAATATTTGCTACAAATGGGCTTGTAAAATCTAAAAAGCTCAAGGCACATTCTGGCAAGTAGTCCAGCATCTTTAAATCTTTATGGCACATGGCCACTACCATTAGCATAATAAGGGGTCATCGAAATAACCTATTTATTACTAGAAATGGAACTAACATGAAATAGTTTGAATCACAACCTCTTATTGTTTTACATAGTCAAAGAGGTCACATCATAGTATTTTTCAACCTTTACAACAACACCAATCAAGCCTTTATCCCACTAAGTTAGGTCAGCTAGTATTTTTCAACCTTTCATTATCTTAAAAGCAGATAAATTCTGCACACACTCTTCTATGTGACAATTACACAAACCGTGGATCTGTACATTACCTCATCGTAACATCATTTGTTAAAATTTATCTACCTATTTGTATGTCATAAAAGGCAATGAAGATCTTACATGAAGACATCCTTTTTCTCCATCAAATTTCATGTGTGGTTGAATACCCTTGTAAGAAATAAAATTTAGCTATGAAAACGGATAGCAGGTCAAGAAAGCATACTATCATTCATAATTCCTTTTTTTAAGAATTTCACTAAATTTAACATTATCTGTAAAAGTCAGCCATAATATAAGAGCTAGTTTGCACATTAGCAGCATAACATGTGCTGGAACTGATCAGAGAAGTTATTAGTATGGCTTTTCTATCCTTAAGATTTAGCTTAGTTTGCACATTGCAATGCTTTAGTAATTGGATTTGAGCATGAGTTTGAAGGTGAAGTAAGAAAACCAGAAGAAGATTTTCTACTTGTCACGGCATCGTGCTGCTATATAGCTTTTGAGATGATTAATAACTTCGGCAGACTTGACAAAAGAAACTGCTATGAAGTCTACACCTTCAGAAATTCCAAAGTCAATATCAAGCCAATCCTGCACATAACAAAAGCATAAGAAGATGGAGTGGAGATTGATACAAGATCTCAACAAGGTGTACCAATCTATCATCCTAATAGACCACTTGGATTGTCCAATAAACTTGAGCATACTCACATTCATTTAAATTTTAATACAAAACATATAGTCAGCATAATTTTATTACATTTTTTTTTATTTGCGGTTCAGTTATGAAAAAAGGTGACCAGTAAATCCCAACAAAGCCCATGCCAGACCAAAGAACAAATAAATGATGTTCCTGATTTGAGAAAAATGCCACTTATTGATATATTAAAAAAATAAATTCAATATATATGAAAAATAAAATCTTGATGAATAAAATGAAGATAGATGTTAGGATTAACCTAGTGGGCATAAAAATCATTCAAAATGTACAAGGAGCATAGGGAAAACCTTAACAAGTAGAGATGAGTTTGCAATAAAAAAGTTCATATGATAAAAATATTATCCTGTATTTGCTAATAGAATAGCATTCAAATAAATAAGACAAGGCACATAAGACAGACTAACAACATTAACAAAAATTAGTTGTCATCTATTTGCGTCCATTATTAATGAATACTGCAGAATGAGAGTGTTAACATCAAACTAACATGTAGTGCAGAATCTACCTATGATGGTATTACAGAATATTCATTATAATAAAGTTCATAAATCATTCATTATAGCTAAAAAAAATAGAGAATAAAGCAAATACAATAAGTGAAGTTCAAAAATCCTAATTATAACTAAATAGTCGGAGAATAAAGCAAAGTTAATAAATGCATATTATGAACCAACCTTGGAAGATATTGTAGGAAGCATGGCATTCCGTTCTCGGACTAGCCTACTGTTCCTCCAGAAAGTGAGATTAGCACGTGGTAAGAGCAGTCCAGGATCAATGCAGCGACACTTTACATCTGGTCCTATTTTCTCAATCACCTCAAATCTCACCATTCCTCCATCCACAAGAAGTAAATCACCAACTCTGACATCTGTATTAGGTGCAAAAGCTTTCAGTAGGTCCATCCCTCCAAAAAATGATGGAAACACCCAAAAAAAACAGAGAATTTTCAATCCTCAACCTTCAGCGAAGCCATCATAATTCACAATGATTGTCCTTTCTGGAAGTGGTGAATTGAAAGCTCGCACTGTGAATGTCCAAATTTCACCATCCTGCATAATATAGTCCAATGAGTTTCTGATTGACATACACGTGGAATGTTCATAAGGATTTCATCTGAGAGAAAATAAAAGGAGTATACCTGGTACACCCATTAAAGATATGCTGAAAATGGTTATTGTATCACTCTAAAGGCGTGTTTGGTTAAAGGTAATCAGCGATTGCGTTGGTTATCCATTCAAGGTTATCAATAAAAACCTTGTTTGGTTAGATAATCAGCGATTCCCGAGTCATGATGCATGTCTGACACATCAGAAATTTGGGCATACAAGAAGAAATCGAAAAACCTCATAGAATTGAAGTTTTTTCTTGATTCCGAGGTTAAAGAATTTTTTTGGATAAAATTACCCCATAATATTTACCCATTGAAATAAAAATAACCCTACAGATCAATCAAATATCAATTTGTCACTCAAGAATTTCCATAATTAATATATTATATTA
>JBBPFQ010000070.1:572753-585508 GCA_037974815.1 Kaempferia elegans
CGCAGAGAAATTAAGGTGGTGGCTGGGGACCTCACTCCTCCTCTCCCTTCTATGGCTGAACAAACACACTTGTTGAGCTGGTACTTCCATTCATCGAGATTGACACAATTTGCCTCTCAACGTATAGTTACTACTTGAACTAGAATTTATAATCTCTAAACTTGTTTATAAGATAATCAAGAAAAATCAAATCTAAAATAAATTAAGTCATTAAAATAATTATTAAAGCTTAATTTAGTTTCTTATGTTTAGTTAATTATTAAACTTGATGAGAGTTATTGAGCATAAACAAATTCTTATCTTTTATTGTCAGAGTTTAGCATTGTTGCTAAGGAATATTCTAATTTGATCTTTTAAATCTAAAGACCGATTGCTCTTCAATCTCTCGCCAGCCGATCATGACCGTCCAATCGAACAACTGCGGCTCAGAGTCGTTGGATCCGTTATTAATCCTCTGCGCGTTCTCTGTAAGCCGCGTAATATAACTTTGCGGTGTTTTTCCTGTTTTCTGATTTAAGAAAAACAGGAAATTGCGATGGATGCGCCGCCGGTTATAATTTCACTACGCCCAAATTTTGAACCTTCCGACGGCGAAACATTTTATCGATCGGCCGGCGGCAGGAAACCTAGATTAACCTTCCGGAGTCCGGCACGCAGCCTCTCTACTCGAGGATGCACGGGAGCTTTGATCTCCGCTGGGCCTTCACCAGGAAGATCTTCTTCATTACCTCCGCCTAACTGGCTTCGATGGTGTCCTCCGTCGACGTTGTTGTCCGCCGTCGAGCTCCGGATTGGCAGTCTATGCACTCGTCCTCGTCCTCCCATTCATTAGTAATCTTTGAAATCTTTCACTCAGTTTACTTATTTACTTAGTTCTCTTGCAATGCTCTGTTCTTCCATCATTTGCCTACGGATTTAAGATTGTAATTCCTTGAAAAGACTCTCGGTAGAAATAGTTTTGACAAATAGCTTTGCCAATGCTACTTTTCTTAGTATTTTAATTTAACAAAAGATAACCAAGATAGCTTCTATTATTAAGAATCAAACTGTTGTAGTTTCAAATTTTCTGTGCTTGCATTTGAGACAACTGTTGCTTATGGGTTTTCCATGTGGGAATTCAAACAGAAACGCCTCAAGGAAAGTTGAACTTTCACAATTGAAAGCCCTATAGATTACATACTTAGAAAACCACTTCTCAAGGTTTCCTTATAAGAGATTGCTTATAAGAAAACATGCTTCTTCTAGGAGATTAATGTGTCAGTGACTGATCATAAAACCTAAGGCCAATATCATTTATCTAATTTCAACTACCTTGGCATATTTTGGTTTGGTTGACGCAATTGTTGTCTGGTATCTAGAAGATCTATAATGGAGGATGGGACAGAAGCCCTAATGGGTTTGGTCCCTCCATTCAGAAACACTAGTACTACTAGTCCTTCGCTTTCAGAAACTCTCTATCAAAGTTTCATAATAGATAGTGAGGAATTTATCCTTGAAATCAAGCACAGCAAGGTTTTGCCAACACATTACTTCAGGGTAACACTGGCATTTTGTTTGTGGCCTTGATAGTAGCTTTTGAAAATGAGGATCTTGTTCTTCTATCTTTCTTCTTCTTCAATGTTGCTGAACTAAATTCTACTCTATTTCCCTGGCCTTTCTTGACAATTATATTTTCACTTAAAAAACATTCCTGCTTCTAAAAGGATTTTTGTATATACTCAAATGAGTCAACTGAACGATCACTATGTTTGCTAACAGGAAAGATCGTTATGGAAGCTGCAAATCTCACTATGTTTGTACATCCTGGGCTGCACATAGAGGCCATGACTTCAACTTTCTTGGCCTCTTTCTTTCATTCGTGCAGAGAACATTCATCATCCATATGTTAAAAGGTATGTCCAGCAAACCTGACCTCCTAATTTCTATCCAACTATACTTTTGAGCTCTATTTAAATAGCTAATCGGATTCTTATCTTATGGTCATTGCTTTGACAATTAATTATTTTAGTTGCATAAATCACATGTACCCATAGGCAATTATCTTCTTCAATCTTTCATCTTCACCATGCAATTACTTTTGCTTTCATCTCAGTTTAATCAAGCATCTATTTTCTCACCATACTTTTCAACATTATTATACCTTATTTTGTACAAAATGGATAATTTTTAGTTTAGTGATAATACATTATGCAGTATTGTACGTCTGGTAAATAAACATAGGAAAGATTCAGTCAAAGTTTCCTCCCATAAATGACACTGCAGTCTGCACACTTCACTTTATCCAATTAGTAGACAGCACTGGCAGAAGCTATAAGACGCACATCACATGAAAACCAAAAATAATAACAAAACAAACAAACAAACAAACAAACAAAGTTCCCTTCCTAATCTCATCATAACAATGCAAACCCAACTTGGATAATTATACAAACTCGATTCCCAGGAAGGAATCTACTACGGGTAGCAATTTGTATTGGTCGTTCATGTTCACGAGAAGTGCTTCTTGTCATTGACGATGTTAAGAAGGCGATACACACCCCGAGTCCACATATCGTACTCCCTCAAGCTCCGGCATTCGAATTCTATGACTCGTTGCTCGGCCGTCCGCAGCCCAAAGTAGCGGCGCAGCTCACCGCCTTCGAGCAAGTGCCTACCGGGCCAGGCTTGAATGTCCTTGCACACATCTACGACAACATCTGCGAGGGGGGAAAAAACTCTTAGTGAATTGGAACAGAGGATTTCAAATAGCGCGCGCAGCACTCACTTTTCTTCTTCTTGGTGAAAGTCCCTGCAACGTGTTTGCTCTTCATCTTAAGCATAACCTACACCACGCACAACAGAACTTACTGCGACTGAATTGATTGGATTATGAAATACTGTCAGTTAACGACGATGCCCAAATTACCTGACCCATTTTGTTGATGTAAACTGAGACGACCTTCCAATGCAGTGCGCCTGCAAAATTGGGAGTGTTGGAAATGGAAGTTACAAATGGCAGATAGGGTGATGGATGCCTGACCTTTCCGTGTTCGTTTGAGGAGCTCGGTCCCTCGAGCAAGGAGCTCTTGGCTACAGAGCCCTAAGAAGTTCTCCTCGGGAACAAACTCGTCGGTGAAGCTGCTGCCGTTGTTATCTAACTCTTTATCTTGCTTGCGGTGGCGATGGTTGTGGTGGTTCGCCACCGCGCTCCTCTCGACTGGTATGACGGCCGCAATGTTCCACACCTCCTTCAGCGCTCTCGCCTTCAGCGTAGCTGCGCCTCTCAGCGCTGCAGAAGAACAAGATCCGCCATTGAACAATGTGTGATTTTTTTGTTTTTTTCAAGGCGCAGTGAGTCTTAAGATACTTCACCAGTCGCAGCAGCGGCCGTGAGAGTGACTACATCGCCTGGAGTCCTGACATTGACGGCGGAGCTCACCACGGACGCCAATTGCTCGCGCTCTGCCCCCATGCTCTCGGCTGCCTCGACGCACTGGGCGGCGACGAGTGTAGCCGCGGAGGCCACCGCCATGTCAGTTCTAGCGGCGCGGTCGTCCTTGCTGGAACCAGAGGATGAGGCGGTGGCAGCGGCAATTGCAGCGACGGCCGCGGCCACCCCGGCCACCGAAATTGCAGCGTGGAGTTGCGCACTGTGGGCTCGGGTTTCCTCTTTTTTCTTCTCCTTCCTGTCCTTCAGCCACCTCCCCACTGTCTTGCTTGTACCTCTGTAAGGTTGGGGCTTGAGTGCGTTGCCGGCAGCGCAATACTGCAAGGATCCATCCCAAATTATTGTTCCAAGAATTTTTAGACAAATAACAAAGTATAATTGAAGAGAAGGTGATAGCCCTTTGGCCAGGACGTAATCTTGGATGACTGGAAGCAGCCGTGAACAGGTTTATGTTCACTAATAAACTTTTAACTCAAATGACCCCTGATGAACCAATCAATTTGCTAATTAAGAATGGCAGCACGCAAATTCATTGACCGAGACACGTCTCGGCTCACGAACTTGGTGTCAGTCGCGGTTAATGTTTATGCATGGAGTTGGATGTGTCAGTGACCGTATTGTCAGAAACGAGAACTCTTTACTTTCGCATTTTTCTCTCGACGCCGAGGCAGCAGAGCATAGGAAATCATTGATTTTTACTAAGAATTAGGAAAACACGGATCTCATCAAGCCTAAGCCAGGAACTGGAGTGATGGCAGTCGCAGTAGAAGAGTTATAACTAAGTCAAGAGTTTCTGAAGAAAGGGGGACCTTGACGTCGTCCATGTCGGAGGGGGAGACGGGAGGGCTATCCGAAAGCGATCCACCGCCGTTCAGAGGCCCGCTGCTGTGGGATAGTCGACCTGACGTGAGAGGCGACACTTCCTGCTATGGCAACAAAAATACAGGAGATAAAAGAGCAGAATCAAAGCTTGGACTTTAGCCAAGAGGTATATATATATAATATAAACAATCAAGAAATTAGATGAAAAAACGAAGACGTGTTTTGCATACAATTCCAAATTCGATTGACACAGGCAATGAGCTACGACTCAAAACATTAGAATTCCGGAAAGCAAGCGACAAACCAAACGGGAAAAAGGAGTACGGACCAAGTGCGGCGACATTGGACATCAGGGGACGAAAAGACGGGGAAGCTCACCGACTGCGACATGATCCGCTCCATGACGAGCTGCGAGGTAGCGGAGGAAGCGAAGGAGAAAGGGTTCCCTGTGACGGCAGCCGGAGGAGCACCACCATCGTCCACTTCCCCTGCTGCGCCCTCGGGGATCGTCAGGGTCGGCAGGAGGGGCGCCGGAAGCGGGGGAGCTGGCCCAAGGGCCTTGGAGACCTCAAGCGAGGTGGCGCCCCACGAGCAGGACAGGAACTCCATAGGAAGCTCCGGCAGCCTGGGATCGCCAGCTTCTTCCATGGCGGCAGGGAGGGCGAACGGAGGAGCTGCCAGTGCCGGCAATCAGGCAGTTGAATGAGCGTGGCCTGTTTTCAAAGATCCAGTCTTTCGGAGGAGCGCTTTTATAGAAAGGCAGGCACGGAGAACAAGTGTTTTAAGTTTTATTTAGGTTCTAATAATAATATCTAATGATAATGTGTAAAATGTCATGATGGAGGCTAGAAATTATGTAATTATTGGACGAATCTTAATCGTATATTAATTAAACAAATAGGGCACAAGGAATGATGTATCAACTAGATGAGTCAAAGTGGAGTGTGATAATTGAAGAGAGAATGAAATGGAAGCCACCCCACCCCAGCACACTTGTTTCTTTGATTGTCCTATGAATTGATTCTTTAGCACTGATTAGAATTCCGATGCCTCAACCGCAGCATTAAAATTTGACTAGAATTGGTCCGCTCAAGACAAAAACAGAATGCACTACATGGGGCTGATGGACTTTGCAAGACAGGATCACGTTCGAGGAATGCTATCGGCCATCACAAAACGGGTCCAGCTCATCTGTCACAACAATTGTGTCAAAATTGGTGCGGGCACACAGTGAAAACCAAATTTTCAGGATGATTTATGTTCCATGTTGCAGATTCACATGCAGGGATGTGACATCGATCTAAGTTAAGATTATTGAAACAGCATCACTCCTAATAATCCCTTTTTTTTCTCTTATTTATTTTGATGCTCGGATGGTTGCTAGCTTGTGATTTTTTTTTCGTGGCTGCTGTATGCCACGAAATCACTACCAATAAATTTTCAATTCAAAAGAATTCAATTTGAATCAAATTGGAAGTATCTCACCTTACGAATTCATCTACGATCGGATGGAAAGCTTTTTTCCATGCTCCCGTGTGTAGTGACATTATTTTTATCCTTGTTCTTCCTCTGGCCACTGTCATCGTCAGACATGCACATTCGGACGCCGCCTGTGTGACAAGAAAAATAAAGAAGGAAAGAAAGTAAAAATGCTACAATATAACTTTTGAATTTAACTTTAACCATTTCTTCACTCGGTTTTGTAAACTAAACACTAACCGGTCTCCTCGCCTTTTCCATTCCCTGCTGATTATGACTTCCCCTAGCCGTGGTCCGCCCGTCCAGAAGGTTAGTGGCGACCTGCTGGGCTCCACCGACCTTACCCCTTCTTTTGGGATACACGCTCTTTTGCGGATTAGAATTTGGCCTATAAATACCTTTAAAAACCTTGAAAGCATTGACAGTAGAAGTTGGTGGGTGTGAGAATTAGGAGAACTATTGCCACTTTGAGACTTTTCTTGTGTAATTTGGACGGATGATTCCTGAATCCTGAGGCCTGAGACAGAGGGAAGACGTAACCAGCTTTTGGTATTTTTTTTTAATAAAAAAATTAGCTTCCTGCTCAAAAACCTTTCATTATGTGGATCCTGAAACTTTTACCATGTTGATAATGATAGCCATCTCTCAATGTCCAAGAGAATACTTCTTACAGCATCTGATAGGAAGTCACTGTAGTGTAACAATGTTTGCCTTTTCTTGTGTGCAAACTATCTATTCCTCGGAAACATTTAAGCTAGTCTGCAAAATTAAAAAATTAAAAATGGTCATCATTCAGTTAGTTTTTTGCTTTTCTTTGAAAAATCAGCTCCTTTTTCTAGGAAAGGAGAGAATCAATTCCAGAGGACACTGTAGTTTTTTGCTTTTGGTATTGAAACACTTCTGAGTGAGAAGGTCAGGCTTTTTCTTACCTAGGCTCGTATGTGTACCGCCTCTGTCATGATTTGTTGATCCTCATGTCTCCGACCCTGATATTCTCACTTGCAAACCACGGGTGTCAGGTGGTATCATTCCTTGCTGCTCCAGACAATTGTTCAGAATATATTATCTTTCTGATTCGTGAAACAGAATCAAATAGCAACAGAATGGCCAATAAAGTATCAGTATCGGTAGTTTCGATGTTGACATAAAAAAACTAGCAGTATCTCCGTCGAGATCTCTGGAGTCCCATTGTCAATAATACATTTATCAAACTTTGTATTAATAAATAAGTAGCTAACAACCAAAGTGCACTCTCTCTTACACCCTTGGCCTCTGTTTACCCCAACTGTCACTTCAATGCTTGCTCTTCTTCCTCACTGCATGTCAATGTCACTTCCATCGTGCCACGCGGAGCAGAGGAAGACGATTATCCAAAGCACACGTTCACTCTCTGATACCGGAGTGTGTGTCTGATTTTGGGAGGATCCAATTAGAGAAAAAACGTTCAAGGAAAGGAATTGAAATTCCACTTTATAGTATTTTCGTCAGTGTAAATAAAGAACTATACATTGAAGCTCCTACCTACAAGGGATTTTTCCGGGAGTAAATGGGGTCTTAACTCTTAAAGCAGAGAAAAGGAAGTTGTTGGTTATTTGAGAACTCTTATATGTTATGCCAGTGGGTGATTGGTCGAAAGAGATTGTGGAGACAAAAGTATCTGGTGATCATGATAGGGCTGGTATAGGTAGGTCCTGTCTGACTTCTAAAATATACGCCGGTAAAAAAAGAGAATCACAGGCTCCACTTGTGTACAAAACACAGAATGTTGCAGCAGGATCACGACTGTCTTATTTGTTGGCTGGAGCCATCAAATCGTTGTCAAGTCTTTAATGATGCCAAGCTAGCGATGTTTCAACGAGTAATAGTTAAAAAGAATGATCAAGATAAATTCTGACTATCTGATGAATAGTAGTAAAACTCTTATGGATGGATGAACAAGAGCTTGAAAAAAAAACAAAAGATGGACACTTAAGTCAGGTGTTCCTTGTAGGATGACAAAAGCATTTCAATACAGTGCTACCAAATGCTAAAATAAAGTGTAAATTAAAATAACTCCTCAATGACAGCAAGTTATATTCCCAAACTCCAAAATAGTTGGGCCTCCAGGCTTAATTTTACCATAAAACTCTGATGGAGTATATCCATAAGAATTTTTTATTATTATCAACTTGAGATTGAAACCTAAAGTCAATGAAAGCTCGACCCAGTTTAATTGAGAGTGCTTTGAGCTGCTAACTCAGCCTGATTACTGCTACAAGAATGTATTATATGATTATGTAAAACTATTGTATATTGAATACTATAGTTCAATGCATTCCCACATACTATAGTTTTCAAATACTGTATAATAGAATATCTCAGATTTATAATAGAACTTCGGGATTAGTGCCCCTATCCTATATGATTATTCATGGAGAGCTTAAAAAATTTATGTCCTGGATGAGAAATCTAACGATGTAAGCTTGAAGAGCAGACTAGTACCCCCTAAGTAGAAGCAGACCTATACTTGTATGAAAACTGCACAAAAGCAGAACAAATAAGATGGAATTAATACGAGGCAATCATCATTGCACAGAAAAGACGATTAATAATGATTCAAATCTATGCTAAAGTTCTGGAGAAGACTGAATCTAATAAAAGAGGAAAAGAAAAAGGGCAAACCAAAGCGGCATCGGAAGCTGCGACTGGAACAATGATCATGGCAAGATCCCATCAAGATCAAAAGTGACCAGGGTCTCGGTTGCCCTTATTCTCTTTCACTCTTTTACCTTTCCAGAGTGCTGAAGACCGATTTGATCCTAAAAATAACAAGAAAGGAATGGCCTTTATTACACAAAAAACATATTCTTAAGTATATTTTGAATATTAATCTAAATTATTTGTAACCTGGAAGATGGCAAGAGCTAAGATATTCATATACTGAGTTACTCACATCGATTGAAAACTCTACATGGTTGTTGCTGACTTGCCACCGATTAGAACTCCCACTAAAACCTTGTAATAACATTTTCATTTTTCTCCTCGAGGAAAAAAGAGAAAAACACTAACGGTTCGCTGCCATATATTTGACTGTCACATTAATTCAGGGACAGTTACATTCATAAGCAAACGGTAATTAGAGTAATTACAGGTAAAATGAACGTGAGAGTCATATACACACACAAGATAAAAGATTGTGTTAAAACATTAACAATTACTCAGATTATCCAAGTCAAAAATTGATCCAGGGAGAATTAACAAGTTGTCAGCAAAATGTTTTTCTTGGATAGAACAAAAACTTATCATGAATTTGTAAGAAATTTTTATATCTATCAGGATGTTTCAAACTTATCAAATCTATCACCACCCTCTAATTTTAGTTCATTTTAGTAATAAACCAACGTATCCACAAGTTGCTAACTACATGAAATGCCAACTGACTCACTTGGTTTACAATAATTGTTAATACAATAAACACTTGTCAACTCAATGAGATTAATTAATGGAAACAAACAAATGCATACTGGAAAATGAAATAATGAAATTAGAGTTAGACTGAGGGCAAGAGCTTCAATCACCCTACTTTTGCTCAGTGACGATGGAAGAGGGCAAGTGCAATAATCTATAACTATTCACAAGGCGAATTAGAATAGTATTGTTCATCACTTGCATTTCCTACTCTTCCTGCGCGTTCCAAATTTTGCTTGAATCATGCATCACCTCAATCGTCTGAGCAACTGTCAGTCGGACAACTATTGATAGGAATCAGTACTTACATTACCGTTTAAAAAAATTTCTCATACAACCAACCACACCATCACTATCTTTTTGGCAAGTAACTTAATGCATATACAAATTGTCCTAAGCTTTTGAATTAATCCTGTGGTTCATGCATAATAGAAATGTTCTAGTTCCTTGACTGGTCTGGAATTGTCACATTAGAATGTTTTTTCTTCATCATTTTCTTGCCACATTTTTTTGTTCTTTTAAATGTGACCTTTAAACTCCAAGCCATTCGTTCCCCATCAGCCTCCTTAAATAGTCTATTTTACAATTCTCATATATTTTATTGTCATCTACATTTATTATTTTGTTTTATATAATTCATCACGTTCCGAACCTTTGCCGACCATCAGGCATCAGCTCTTGTCATCGTTCATCCACCCACAGCAATATTTATTTTTTAAAATAAATAAATCTACAATCAATTAATGCATTATAAAATGATAATAATGTTGCAATAATTTTAAAACTATCTTAACTATGAGAATAATATTTTAATATAATATCGATTTATGACATGCATACAGTGCAACAAACATTATTACAAGACAAAAACTGACAGTGTAATTGTTGCAATAGACTCATTGATTAAAATTTTGGTGATACAAATTAAACAAGTGTTCATGGAGCAACAAGAATAAATAGAACCATCTAATTCTACAGGACCACAACAAAGGATCACATCACGGTCATCATGTGATCCTGTCCAGCCTCACTGATCCGTGAACCAGCTCTCCCAATTCAACATACACAGCTGATAGCAATCAGTCACAGATGGCCCATCATTCTGAACATCAATTCATCTCCATTAAGAACGTTAATGGAAGTGGCGTCCAGTAAACCAAGAGTAGGGCCAAGTGCCATGTAAAAGCTTCAAGATAGGAT
The DNA here is from genome assembly GCA_037974815.1 of Kaempferia elegans. NCBI lineage: Eukaryota > Viridiplantae > Streptophyta > Magnoliopsida > Zingiberales > Zingiberaceae > Kaempferia > Kaempferia elegans. The sequence goes on from JBBPFQ010000070.1 coordinate 583,129, forward strand.
AAAAAAGCAGCAGCAGCAGGGCATGGGAAGTAAAGGAGAAAGGAGAAAGCAAAGCAAGCATGAAGCAGCAGCAGATGTCACTGATCAAAGCTATGCCATTTGAAAATGTCCACCGCCCATTGAATATCCCGTCACAAACACCGATAAAGCAAAAGGATGGAAGAAAAAGAAGCCGAGAGGATTGAACAAAGAAGAGAGACAAATAACAACGCAGCTATTGGTCTGCAGTACTGACGCAAGGGCGTAGATCCCGTCAAGAATAAAGAACGGAGTGGGAAATGGGAATTCAAATACAGTGACGGGCATCGGGTCACAATCCTCTTCATGAAGGACGTACCCACCGAACAGTGAGGATTGTGCAATGGGGGATAAACAGGGAGATGAATAATGCAGTGCTCAACTGTTCATTCCAGACCGATAACCGTGGAACTAGTGTGAACAAATTCTACAAGCCATAGAAAAAAATTAACAAAATATACACCAATTTAACATTTATAAATTACCATTTTTTTTATAAAGTGTGATGACAAATTGCGTGCAAAACCATCAACAAACCTTACCATCGTTGAAATCGTGAAGAATCCCATCTCAACCAACCATCGTTCTTTCTCAAATTGAAGTTATATTCTCCCTCTGAAGATATTTGCTTCCTTTGTGCTGGTTTTGCCCCTACTGCCAAAAGTGCATCTATAACGGTAAAAGCCACAACTAAAGTTTCCTTCTGTTGAATCCGTTCTTTCCATTTCATTCGTTGTTTTTTCGTTACCATGCAAACTTTGCAGTTCAAGAGCTTGATTATTTGAGGTACATTGTAGTAGGAAGCCAGAGTCTCGTTTTGTTAATGTAGCAATGTGCAAGTCAGTGAAGTAACATAGACAATTGATCCGGTCCTACAAAAATCTTCCACCTATTGCTATGGTAAATCAGAAAGCGTTCGCGGCTGACGGCCTAAAAGTCTAGCATCTACACCCTATTTAGCGGAAAAATCTCTACAAATATACCATAATTGAGAATCAAACGTACCTAAATGACAAGTCTCCAAAGCTAAGATGTTAAGATGTTTATGCTGGAAGACTTCGATAATCTAAAACTGTAAATTGGGTTTTCAAGTCACCATTGAGTCAAGAATACTTCAAATTGTCAACTAATGGCCTTAAATAATCTTTTTTTGTTTTGTTTTTGTAGCCATCAACATGATTTGCTTATTGCATCTTGACAAACTTACTCTATTTACATTGACCATCTCATGTCATTTTTGAGTCCCACACGTTGGCTCCTCCCTTGTGATTATAATAACAAAAATTTAATATTTGATCAACGTATTTAAATTAAAATTGTGATTCAACAAGGTGAATTTTTTAGTGTGCAATGATTAATAAGTCTCATTATTATATGTGTGATAATTTAAACAACTTGATATGAAATTTTAATTAACGAAGCTAATGTTTAATAGTCTAGCACGCAATAAAAAATGCTTAAAATTAAACATATGCAATCTAGCAACCTCATAACTTGCAAAATCGATATTCATTCTAATCCAAACATGGAGCTAAGCAAGTCTAAACGCGTTAGTGTTAGCGAAGTTGAAGGCATAACCTGAAGTCGACAATCTAATTGGCCCACAAGGCTTGGTGGTTTTACTTCAGTGCTCCACAACGGTCAACGGACGACCGACACGGTCACTCCATGTTGCGGTGGTGCTCTGCATCCTTACCCGACAAGTATATTTAAAGCAATGGGTCAGACCACATTAAATATAAAATGACCCAATATATTTAATGCACCATGCGCCTCTAATAGTTGCCACATGCACAATTTTATTATAATGATTAAGGGGTTAATTTCCTATAGATACATAGGAGGAGCGTAAATGAATCGAATTGGTTCGCAAGTCAGTTTGAAAGCATTCAATTAATATTTGAAATTAATGAATTCAAGCCTAACCCGAACATATTCAAATATTATTTTGATATAAATTCAAACTTATACTATTTTATTCAATTATTTACGAGCCGCTAGCGAACTGAACTCAAATCGAATTTTAATTATTTTTATATCATGTTAACTTATATATATATATATATATATATATATATATATATTCAAATTATGGTTCGAATAATTCGAATCGAATTTAAGTCATTTCAAATTATAGTTCGAATATTCTCAAATCAAGATTCGAAGAATTCGAATCGAACTCATGCCAAAATTATTTGTATGTTTAAGCTTCGAACACACACACACACACATATATATATATATATATTACCCTGCACACTCCCTCTGTGCGATGCTGGTGGGCGACTGAGACGAAAGGCGCCTTCCGCCTTACTCACCCACGCGCATCGCACAGGGGCAAGTGTGCAAGGTAATATCCCTG
>JBBPFQ010000070.1:621607-632627 GCA_037974815.1 Kaempferia elegans
TAGGTCGACTAGGGTTGGGTCGTCGGGTTGATTTCATGTTTGATCCCCTAATCACAAGTGATTACTAGTCATTAGTGCAAATGGTCAAGGCACGGGGAGGTATGCTCGGACGTGCTAAGTTTCGACCTCAAGATCTCATGTGGTAACTTTTTATGTCTTAACCACCGCACCGTCCCGAGGGGACAATCTAACAATTACTCTTGAAAGCACTTAGAGTGGATATTGCCCCAGGACTCTAGTGAAGTGGAAGGACGTCAAGTTATCACTACAATATTCACAGTTCGATTCCTAGTTACGACATATTTATAGAGATTTTTCTTCCAAATGGAAAGTGCACCTAAGGGGCGTTGAACTTTTAGGTCGTCCGTCATGAACGCTTCCCGATTTACCCTAACAACTGGTGGAAAACTTCCATGGGTTGGACCAATCGCCCAAATTCGATGTTATCTAATCTGGTTAATCATTTTTTATTGACAGGTTGGTGGGGGCATTAAGGTGAGCGCTTCGCCTTTTTCACAATTGAGAGTAGATACTAAGATGATCTCCAATCAATATATAATTAGTCTAATTTTCACACTAAAATTGTACAATTTCAACAAAAACTATTTTAGCTCCCACTCACTTACATCATATCACATAAAAAAGGATTATTTATTAGAATATTCTATTATTTTCTTATGCATAATGTAGTGATCAACTTATATTTTAATTTATTAATATTTTTATATGATAATTATTATAATTAAAATTAATACTTAGGTTAATTTTTTAAAAATTCGACATCCAACCAATATATATAAAAAATTTTGATTTTGATTTTAAATTTTTATTACAAAATTGTTAAGCATAAATACATTTTAAAATTATTATAAAATCACAGGATAAAATATTTTATTAATTTTTATTTAAAATACACTTAATTGAAATTTTTGGAGAGGATATTCCACTCCCAAATCTCCTTGTAGGATATTTAGGAAATTTGATGGTGGATTTTAAAATATTTAAAAGTAAAATATTTAATAGGTATAACCATATATTTAATTGGTGGAATATTTAATTATAAAATTTAAATTTTTTTTTAAAATGAGATATTTAAATGATAATTACATGTACTCATGATAATCGGAGTAAAATTTAAAATTTTAATAAATTTAAACTCAGCACCAAGTCAGTTATAAAGTATTAATCTAATAATTACATTAAATCCCATTTAAACACATTAAAATATTAAAATATTAGTTTTGGGGAAAAAATTATTTCCCTTATAATTTATATTATTTTATTTTATTTTTTTATTCAACATTTGACAGGTAAAGTTTTGCAGCTATGACATTCTTCTATAGCCAATTAAACATGTAATAAAAGAAATCTCAAACAATTACCCCAGATGCAGTAAAGTGGTAAAGCAATCCGGATATTAAAATTTGAATCCTAAATAAAATAAATATTTTAAAAGTTAGAGTAAAGCTTGCAAAAAAATTTATCAAACAACTAAACTAGTTAATAATAATAATAATAATAATAATAATTGAGCCAGACTTGACAAAATTCACCTGTTTGATTGGTTGAAATATATATAGGCGAACTCAAGAGATGCTCAAACCATGGTAAACATTTGGTAAAAGTAAAACTAACCTATCTACAAATCAAGCCATTAAAAATGTTCAGACACTCGAATGTTTTTCTCTCTACTGTTGCTGTTTCTGACCATACATTTAGAATTCAGCTTTGAGATGAAACTCAAAATGGTCTTCGATTGACTAGCTGATAAACAAGTTATGCTACTAATTTCTCTCTCTTTTTTTTTCTTTTTTTTCTTTGGTTACAGTGCTGTGAGCTGTGGGCATCTTCGGTTCCCGAGGGCAATAGGAGTATAGGACTTCAAAGACCTATATTACCTAATCAATACCACGAGCACACAATCAGTTATTGTTACCAAAAAAAAAGGTCAAACTTGATATAACACAACTAAAGCAATAATGTATTGACTATCTGTAGGTTAGGCATGAAATCCAGAATAACAAGAATCAATAAGTGGAGCTGAACATCAAAATTTATGTTTGTTAACATAATTTACTGAGTTGAAGCCCTTCTCAAGAAATTGTGGCTCTATTCTTGAGTACATTAGCCAATTAGCACAACGTGCAGTTCTAACTAAGGTTAACTAATCAAAGAAGTATTTGGGGTTAGTTTATAGCTCAAAGGAACATAAACCAGCTCTTACACAATGGAAGGTTGTTCGCAAATGTTTGGTTCATATACAACAATAAGCAAAATATAAAAATATGACAAGAATACACACGATGAAAGAATGGTTCAAAAGCAGTATTTAAAAGAAAAGATATTAAATGATTGGAGGTGTAGGTGTTATGGTATTTGGGTTAACCAGGTGTGTGCTGATCATGTGAGGATGGGGATGCAAGAACTTTGATTTAGTGTGTCGTACTTGTGTGGGTTGTGTTACAGCAGCATAAAATCATACCACCCAACCCAAGGCCACTTTACCTTTTGGAACTCAAGCTAAATGAAAATCTCAATCAATGTTACTACTGCAAAGACTAGAAAGAGAACTCCTCCAACATAAGCAATAACCTGAAAAAGGAAGAAACAGGTGTTTTATAGTATAATGCAGAAGGATGTAATATCAGTATTGAACAAACATACAGTAACACGTGAGAAGTGTAAACCACACAGGTCCTTGCTCTAATGAAGGTTGATAAAGTTGACTAGTTGACCATTTATTTTGAAAGTGCTAGTTGTCAGGAAATGAACAATTTGTATATATTTATTTTGTTAGGATTGTTTACTGTGTAAATGTTGCTCACGTGTTTTAAAAAAATGCTCACATGGCAATATTAGTATATCAATAAAATAACAGAATTTGACAAGTAGACAATGTAATACCTATATTTTATAAAATATGAAGTTATACATATAATCGTCAAAATTTTAAGTTTGGCCAGATTGGTCAAAAACGCAAACATAATCTAGCAGACATAGCAAATCATAAGTTTTTTTATAAGCAGAAACACTTTCTAAGGACCTTTTTACTCAACCTCAGACTTATTTAATCAATTTGAAGGACATTCATATGATTTGAAACCAACATGCGAAAAGAAAAAAAAATGGAATAAAGTGTCTGGTCAAAAAACTAAAAAAATATATAATAGACTAAACCACCAGAGGATAGTGTTCCAACTCACCTCCTTGCTTACTGTTTTAGTTATGATTATTGATGTAGCATTGTAGCTCAAACTTCTAGATCAGAGTCCATGGAAGTTCATAATTTCAGAACTAATTATGTGATGCAGTTTGAAATTTGGAGATAGATTTAAGGATTATTTTTAAAATTTTACAAGTTCATAAACTTTTAAAGTTGTCTAGTTTTTTTTTTTTAAATGTTATAATTTTTAGGACAAGTTACACGTTATCTGTAATAGACTTGTCTTTATCATGGTTAATGAAAAGGGTTTCGATCCCCGCACAATGGATTATTAATCAATATGCGATATTTTCACTTTTTGTGAGATTGGTTCTCAGTGTGAGATTGTTTCTCATTCTTATTTTTATTTCAATAGTTGTCAATCTTTCAATGTTCTTTTCTAGTTAATTTACAACATTTTTAAGGCATATCTTTATTTTACTTGCCATTAACTTCTATCTTTGATATAATATATATGTTCACTAGTAGGTGGTTGAGGGCTTGAGGCTATTTCAGATGAACAAAAAGATAAACTTCCCTTTCTTATGGAAAATAGACTGGCATGCTTAACTGAACAGTTAACTCTATAAAAAATGAACCAACAATTAATAGAATATTGGTTGACATCCACAGCCTAGTTGTAAATTAGGGCATATTTTCATAGAACCAAAATTCATTTTGATAGATTTTGAAAAAGAAAAAAAAAAAAAGTGCACCTTCTCAGAGACAAATGTCCCAAGAAAAGAACCGCCAAGAACTGCAAGCTGCAACCATGTAGCCTTGTTAAATTTTTATCTAGTGACATCTTGTTTGACAAGCCAGGAAGGAATAAAAAAAATACAACTCTGATATTTCCAATCTAACATGACATGACTATTCAAATTCCTCAAAGATTCATTTGCTCTCTAAAAAAATGCTATTCATTCAAACTAGATGTAAACTGGAGACTACCATTTCAATATAAGAAAAAGCAACTTTATCTTACATTCATCCATGTTGGTGCAATCAACCTCTAGAATTTTAATATTTAACAATATAACTAAGTCGGGTCAGTTTGACCAATGGTTGATTCGACTTGATATTTGGTGGAGAGAAATCTAATCAGGACTCGATGACTAGTAATGGTAAATCCTAACCGGAGGTTAGACAAGTGAGAAGTATACTAAGTGACTAGTCCTAACTGGAGGTTAGGCAAAAGAAAATCCTAGTGAGTGAAGCTAGGTGGTGAAAATCCTAGTGAGTAAAATCAGGTAGTGAAAGTCTTAATGAGTGAAGCTAGGGCCTAGCGAGTGAAGTTAGGTAATGGAAAGTCTTAATGAGTGAAGTTAGGCAATGGAAAACCCTAGGGAAGGTAACCCTAGGAAATAAGAAGTCTTAGAGGAATTAACTCCAAGCAAAAGGAAAGCCTATAGGTTTACAGGATTAGGCTTAGGTTGCTTGTTTTCATCATTTAAAGAGCACGAAGTTTCCACCAATGCAGGTTCAGGAAAAGATCAATTGTATGCAACCTTGACTTGTTTTGCAAGAGGTTGTTTCCGAAACTTGAATTTGTGACCACATTGCAGTAACTTTACCATTGCACCAACACTCACATCCATACATCCATTTGCCATTCCAGCAAGAAAAATATACTAATGGGTCTCCATAAACAAAAATCTTCACCTCCAGGACTAGTGAATCTAATTGACAATGATAATTCTTTTGAAACTGTTTGTATGCATTTGAGACACCCGAATGCTAAATAAGTAGACGTTGGAGAAAAGATATACGAAAAATATCTCATTATATTTTTCTATTCCTATAATCAACAATTAAATGATTGTTCTGGTTAACATGCTGGAGCAATCACTCAATACCACCAGAATTTGGCATGTCTGATTGTCTGTTTAGTAAATCTATTGCTAATTGTAAAATCTAATGGTTCAGGAACCTAAGTGATGCAAAAAGAACACAAGCACAAGAGTTATCAAATTATATCAAGTACTAACAAAGGCAAGTTCCATGAGTTATAACAAGCAGAAAAAATGAAAATTGTGTATATGATACAAATGGCCACAAACTTCTAAATAAACAGAACATTAGAAATCACAAGAATGATGAGGTGTCCTATAGATTAAAATAATTAATAATAATTTTGCTTCAATCTCATATTACATGGCATTCCAAGAATAGAGCTCCATGCAGCATATAATGAATGTGAACCCTAAGTACATAGAAATCTGACGTAAAATTGAAAAATACAAGGAAATTTATATCATATCTTATTTCATTACCAAAGTTGCAAAAGCATGACCAACAAGTGCACCCCCTATGACACCTAGAGGTGAAGAAGCTGCAGCAAGTGCTGTAGTGGAGAGAATTCAACTGTCATGACTAACATCAAAACATATTATTCAAACCGAAATGAAGACATCAATATTCACCTATTGTGGAGAAAAATGACTTATCACCCCATTCGGCAACAAAAACCAAGATGAATGTGCTAATAACAGTACTGGCTGCAGCCATAATTCCTGCACCGTCTCCTGAAAATTCTGAAATTGCTAATTCTGCCTGATTTAAAATTTGAAAGACAGATTAATTGACTGTCTCAGACACTACTTTAGGATTAGTCAACTATATAATAACATCACAAGAACCATAAAAAGCATCAGGATGCATAAACATCATACCAAGAATGACCGAATGCACAGGAATATCACTTAGCAAAGTCAAATAAATTCTTTGAAAGTGATTCTTACAAGAAAATTGACCACATGTTGAAATTTTCAGTAGTAGAAGACTAGAAGTACAGGCATTAAAATGTAGGAATGGCAGTTCAGGCACTGAATAAAATTATAAAGATATTATAACATTCTGATGAGTTGAAGCAACATAGAAACACAAGGATATTAAGGAAATCAGAGATTTATTAAGTGAGGCTAATATGGAGCGACTAGATCTGAAAAGAAAGGAACAAAATGAGGAACAGAGTGATGAGCAAAACAAGAGAAAAGGATACTAAGTTAGGAGCTGATTATAAACAAGAAAAAAGGGCACCAAATGTGGGGCATTTGTAGAGAGCTCCAGTGGTCTGACAAAGATGAGGTTAGTCCGTAGTTAACTGATATGGGAAATGGAAATTAAGTGATTCCCCAACAATAAAAGAGCATAGATTGAAATAACAGAAGAAAGAGAACCTTGTTAAGTCAAGAAGTATGTAACTTAAAGCATTTGCATCTTGGAGAACTCACGTATACATTTCATGAATTAACATCCAAGGATAAATCTTAAGAACTGGAGAAGCAAGTGAAACTAGAGCCGAAGAAGACTGAGTATATGTTGTAGAAACCACAAAGCATCTCAGTAAATCAAGAATCCAGACTAGCCAATTTGAGTAGGGAAAAAAGAGCAGCCCAGTGCACGAAGCACTCGCCATGTGGGATCCTGGGGATCGTGTACATAGTCTTACCCTGCTTTTTTTGCAAGGGGTTGTTTCCATGATTCGAACCCATGAACTTTACTATTGGGCCAAGACTCCCCTTCTTGAGTAGGGAATTTATAGAAAAGGTAAAATATTTCCGGAAAAGAATATATTCTGAGAACCTCATTAGAGGATAAGATGAGAAATATTCAATTTTCATCTAAATATGGAATCACTTCTCTCATCAGAAAAGAAACTCTAGTAAGCATTGTAACCAGCTCACTGCTTATATATTCAAATCACCTTGCTTCAATCACTGAAAGACATTTACTATAAGAAGCATATATATTTACTTCAATTAATACAAAATCTCGTAGTAAGACAAAAATTAATGGAAATACAATTCATTCAGAAACTTCACCTCCTTTTGTTCATTTGTGCTCTGTTGTCCATCATCTGAAGCAGCATCAAGCAATGTAGTGACTCCAAAATACACCTGAAATTACTTTTTAAGGCAATACTTGACATTCTGTAAATCACATTCCAGTATGTAGAGATGCATAAATGGAAGAAAAAAAACACTGTCCTTTTATAAGCATAAGTTGATAATTACCAGTAAGCAAACTGCAGCAAAATCATCAATTGGGAAATCAGTCCCACCGAACCTAAGCCAGTAGAGTAGTGTGAGTGGAAAAATTTGTAAAATAACTTTCTAAAAGAATAGCAAAAACAATTACCTAAAAGGAAGAGCGCCATCAATGTAATGGAATGTTCTGCCCAAAATGACAGAAACAATTGACATTGTGCTGTGAGATACAACAAAGCAAAGTATTAATTTTGGGGTTAAACGGAAAAACTCTACACTAAAGGAGAATAAGTAACTTAAGGTTGACCGCATACAATGCACTGATAGCGATGATAAGCAAACTGTACAGATAAAAGTGGCTATTGTGTGAGTTAAACAAATACAGCAAAGCATAACTGTTTTAAAATTAAATAACATGCCAAAGAATAATGTTCTAACACCAGCTGCTGCAGTTTCCAAAAGAACATGTAGTATATAAACTACAGTTCGTTGAAATTTGAAGATAAATCAAAAATACAATTTCCTTGAACTAAATATATCCTGCCCATAAGTCTTCAATTACTATACAAGAAAAAACAAGAATACATGCCATTGTTTATGAAAAGATAAAAAAGCTACACAAAAAAGTCACAAAATTTGATTTTTATATTATTTGAATATTTAAAACAGCATAACAGAAAAAAAACCAATAACAATAAATAAAAGAGACCGTTTTTAAGGAAATATATTATGAGTCATGTACTCACGCAAGTGCTCCAAATGTTCCTATAAAAACAGTGACGCCAGAGTTCCTAGCTGCCAAAAGAGCCTACAAAAAAATTGACAGTTTGAAACTAAAGGAAGATTATAGAAGCTTTAGTTTCTGTTCTCTCATTTATAGGCCATATGGGAGCAGGTATGATATTTCTCGGCAATAATTAATAAACTAATGCATTCAGTTGAAGTATCTTACAGCGATAAAAAATGTTTTGTCACCCAGTTCGGAGAAAAAGATCAGCAAAAATGCCTGCATAAAGAGTTTGATAAAAGATATAATTTTAAATAAGGAAAAATATAAGAACGGAAATTGACACACCATAAAAGAGTCAGAAATTTGAACAAATAGAATTATAGAAAGATGTAAAACAAGAAAACTAATAGAACATGCATGAGCTTTATGAATATCTAATGGTATAACGTGTATATATTCCTGTTCAATTTAAGAAGAATTGCACCTAGTAGTTGCTTCATTTTTCTAAAATCTGACCGCACTTATAAGAATTGAAGTGTATTCTACTAGCCACTTAATAAGAAGAATTGAGTAGACTTTTATGTTCACTCAAAATCCTAAAAAAAAATCAAGACAAGTTATGCCATTTACTTTGGGTTGATTCAACTCAATGTTCCGTTGTATAATTGATTGAAAAATTACTACTAAAATGAACTCAAGCCCAAAAAATAACATTAGATATTTAAAAACAAACAAAAATATGTCATACTGATGCAAATCCAGTACTGATGTCACCCAGATCTCCTAAATAATTCATTGGCTGAAGTCCAGCTAGTTCTGTCCCAGCAATTGCCTGCTGAGATACTTGAGAGGTAAATAGACCAAGAAGAAATGTAAACTCCAGTGCTCTCCGAACATTAGAGACTGGATTTATGTTGTCTTCGTATGACGGAACTTTGCTTCTCCGGCCCTTCGCGGGGATATCTCCAAGTGATTTCTCCATCATATGGGTATGACGGATGGAGTCTAGATTAGGTCTTCCGCTATAATCGTCGATCCCCTGCTACCAACTCGATGAAATCATTTCAAAGTTTAACCGCGTAAGCTACTTAGTTCTTCCTGGAAACAAGATCTCGAAAAAGATATATAAGGCCCTACCTCTCCATCTTCAGAAATCGAAAACTTTCCTGAACTTCTAGAAAATGTCGGGCGTCGGAGGGAGGAGCGGCGGTCGCAACGAGGAAGCGCATGGCTGAATCGGTGGCTGCGAGGGATGGAAGCGAATGAGACCGGACGCGGGAAGTCGGAAAGGAAGAAGGGCGGAGGGAGAAGGCCTTTGGTGAAGCGGCAGCAGCAGGCCATCCCTACCGGCTACCCTCTTCGGGGTAGTGGATGATGATATAATCGTTTCCCTCCACCAGATGGAGGAGGCGGATTCCCCGGAGCTACCAAGACGGGGCACAGCATTTCGGCCTTGGAGAAGTTGACACGTAAGACTATTCCGTAAATATCGTGCGGGTGCGGGTGCGGGTGCGGCTGCGGCTGGTTGGCGGGTTCGTTATTTCAGGCGGCTGAAGATGGACGTGAGTTCCGCTCGATCATCTCCGAGTGAATATCAGTATGCATATTCAACTTGAACACTTTAAATTTAAATATTTTAATTATTTCGGTAGGATAAGTTTGAGTTATAAATATATACGTTTTATCAACTTATTGTGACATTATCAATACATTTATGTCTCTTCGGTGTGAGTTTAAAACTCTGAGGATGTTTTTTTTTTCTAATTTAACCATTTACACAATAATTAATAGTTATTTATAATTTATCTTTTTCATATTAATTTAGATAGGAATCGACAGGGGCCATGAATGAATCGATTATGTATTTATTATTTAACTATGTCAAGATAATCAAAATATTTTAAAAATTACTTCTTAATTAAAAAAACATTTTTAGTCCTTTATTTTTATAGACCAATAGTATTAAAATTTTAAAATATTAAAGTGAAAAATGTATTCAAAAGCGCACATTTTAATAGTTATTGGCTAATTTGCACTAAAATCTATGCATACAAATTAAAAAATTCATCTCCGCTCTTGAAGTTATATATATGATTTTTAATATTTTGTATCTAATATAATATATTATATACATAAGTCTTATTAAAATAAACCCCAAACTTAAAATTCTAAACCCGATATCTTATATCCTAAACCCTATATCCTATTTTTTAATTTTTTATACGTATATTTTATCAATCAGAGATCTTCTAGTCCACTTTTTTGGATCAGGAGATGGTCCACACCGTAATTGCGGTCAGATTATGTTCGTAATCTGACCGTAATTAATTAATTACTTGCGATCCACCGACGGATTCACCTTCCCACCGAAGTTGTAGTTTGGATTGGGACAGACGGTTGGAGGCCACCCTAGGAGTCTTTCCATATATCCATCCACCGCCAGTAGCCTCTGGCCCATCTACCCCGATCCAAACTACAACCTGAGTAAAAATATAAATATGTCGGTAGATCGTAAGCAATTGCGATCGAATTGAGATTTAAAGGCAATAATTAAGAAAATATGACTTTCTACACCAATTGATATAAAGAAAACAATTTTTTTTACAATTTTATTTGTCTATTGCATGTTATTTCATGGACGTGTGTTCTTATTGGCTGCGATTGGTGTACACTGATAAGATTTTGTATTGGCTTATATCAGTATTTCCTGTTTAGAATTACTAACGATTAAAGTTGATCGCTGCAACTATAAAGAGTCATATTCTACCCGGGCAGTGTCTCCGCCTTATACTATTGCTCTATAAAAACAAATGACTAAAAATATGTTTTTAATTCAGAAATAATTTTTAAAATATTTTGATAATGTGTTAAGGTCTATAAAAATAAATGACTAAAAATATGTTTTTAATTAGAAATACTTTTTAAAATATTTTGATAATCTTAACACAGTTAAATAATAATAAGTACATAAGCTATTCATTAGTCTTGGTCCCTGTCAATTCGTATTTGAATTAGTATGAAAATAATAAATCATAAATAATTACTAGTTATTGTGTATAGGGTTAAGTTAGAAAAAATAAATGCTAAGAATTTCAAACC
>JBBPFQ010000070.1:652129-664064 GCA_037974815.1 Kaempferia elegans
CTAATTAATTCTAATTAATTCTTATAAATACTAATTTAATTACTTAAATTATTTCTAGGAAATTTGGGGCGTTACATCACTCCCGCACTCGAGCGGAAACTATTCGGAAGGAACAAGCCACCTCCAAGCTAGGTGAGAAGGAGGCTGAGATGCAAGTAGTCAGCCAAAAGTTACATGACTTGGAGGTTCGGCACTCCACTAAGCTGCCTTCTAAGGCGGAGGAATTCCAAACCAAAACTGCCGAGGTGCAAGCAGCAGCTACATGCAAAGGAGCTGGCCCAAGTTTTAGCTGCCCAAGAAACTGTGGTGGAGGTGCAGATGGCTGAACTACAAGAGCAGAAGGAGAAGGCCGCTGCATCGAAAATATCCTCGGAAGAGTACACAAACACAGAGTCCGACCGGCTTGCAGCAGCCAAGGATGCTTACCTCCACTCCGACAACTTTTGTGATTAGCTAACTCGTCGTCTTCTCCGAGCCATTCGGTTCGGCGTTAATGGGTAGCTGAGCTAATTAAAGGAGGCCAGGCTTTTGGAGCAGTCAGTTCCATGGAGGGCTGGGAAGATGCAACAGATTGCTGATGCTCTCTCGAATGACTTTGTGGCAACATTCGATTAACTATTTTTTATATTTCTTGTTGGTCGTTTTATAAGCAACTATCTTTGGGGGATGCCTTGTAAAAACTTCTGAAAGTCAATGAAAATTTCTTTCTCTTATTGCTTTCAAGTATGGCTTGCCGTTTCCGATTGGAAGCACTCTTTATACGAGGGTTGCTTTTTGTATTAATGTTTGGCGTGGTCCTGGAACAAGCAGTCTCTTAATGAGTGTACATTCGTCCTTATATAATTTAGAACTAATGCACAAAGGATTTTTGCTCGTCAACCAATTTTGAGTTTAGCGTCTAAACGGCTGGCGGTTCGGATGACGTGAGGTATCCTCACTTATAACTTGACACTTGGCTCAATAGTCTAGATTTAATGTCCGAACGGCTGGCGGTTCGGACGGTGTGAGGTGTCCTCACTTATAACCTGGCACTTGACTTAGGAGTCTGGATTTAACGTCCGAACGGTTGGCGGTTCAGACGGCGTGTGGCGTCCTCACTTATAACCTGTGATTGGCTGAGGAGTCTGGATTTAACGTCCGAACAGCTAGTGGTTCGGACGGCGTGAGGTGTTGCCACTTATAACCTAGCGCTTGGCTCAGGAGTCTGGATTTAACGTCCGAACAACTGGCAGTTTAGACGGTGTGAGGTGTTCTTGCTTATAACTTGGTGCTTGCCTCAGGAGTCTGGATTTATTGTCCGAACAGCTAGCGTTTCGGACGACATGAAGTGTTCTCACTTATAACCCAGCGGTTGGCTCAGGAGTCTGGATTTAACTTCCGAAAGGCTAGCGGTTCGGATGTTTCATCACTTATAACCTGATGATTGGCTCAGGAGTCTATATTTAACGTCCGAACGACATAACCTTATAACAGTACATTCCATTAGCAGTGATGAAACTAACCTTTTCTTGATCTTCTCGGGCGAGCAGAATCTGATGGTATACTTGGTAGGCATCCAACATACATATCAACTCACATCTGACTGTCGAATCCACCATCTGATTGATGTGTGGGAGAGGATAGTAGTCTTTGGGGAACGCCTTGTTCAAGTCTCAAAAATCGATGCAGCCACGCCATTTGCCACCCGGCTTGGAGACTAGCACCACGTTGGCTAGTCAGCTTAGGAATTATACTTCCCTAATATAGCTGGCTTCCAACAACTTTTCTATCTCCACTCGGATGATGACATTCCGCTCTACTCCAAAGTCTCTTTTCTTCTGTTTCACCGGCGGGGCATCTGGAAATGCATACAGCTTATGTTCCATGATGTTAGAAGAGATACCTTTGATTTCCCTTGGCTACCAGGCGAAGACGTCCCGATTTCGTTCCAAGCAAGCCACCAGCTCAGCCTTCTGCTCCAGGTCGGTGGCTATTTGGGTGACTTCCTCCTTTTCTTCATATACCAGGGTAAGAGGAGCTTCCTAAATGGTGTTTACTTCTAACCTCAGACGATATCGACGTAGCACTTCCTCGCTACCAATTGATCTCCCTTCACTTCCCTGACCTGATCGTCAACTAAAAACTTGTTTTTTTTTTTAAATAGAAGGTGGAGACAACAACTCTGAATTCATTGAGAGCCAAGCGGCCAAGTATCACGTTGTAAGCCAAAGGAGCCTCCACCACAATGAAGGTTGTACGTCGAGTTCTCACAAGGGGCTCTTCTCCCAATGAGATAGCCAATCTGATTTGTCCGATTGGCTGCACCTCTTTTCTAGTGTATTCGTTGGCGTTCATCGGTTGTAGTTAGCTGCTATCAATCTGCAACCGTTTGAGCACCTTCTTAAATATAATGTTGACCGAAGTTCCCGTGTCGATGAACGTCTGGTGGATAGTGTAGTTAACGATGACAACCTTGATGATAAGAGCATCGTCATGGGGTACTTCCACCTCTTCCAAATCCTTAGGCCCAAAGCTGATTTCTGGGTCGTGTGCTTGCTCCTTGCTACAGTCGACTATGTGTATTTCTAGTCGGCATGCTCTGGACTTACGTGCTCGGTTGGAATCTCCATCAGTCAGTCCGCCTGCGATCATACTGATGTCTCCCCGGGTGAAATTTCTTTAGTTTTCCTCCTCTCGAGTGGGCGAACGTTCCTTACTAGTTCTTCCTGCTGGTCGGACGGGCTATTCGGCTCGTCTATTTTCAGGAATTCAATTTCTGCGCCCACCTGACACATGATAGTTCCTTTCGTGATGCCACACGGGTGACCTCGATCGTCTTCGATATCTCATCCGATCTCCCTTGTTATCCTGTCAATTGTCTCCCTAACACTCTTGGGTGCTATGGGAATAGCTTTTGTGAAAAGTGAAGTACGGTCATTTCCCCTCGGATCACCTCTCTCCGGCTGGGGTGGACTCTAATTGTTGTACCCGCTTTGATGGTCGGTCATTCGACCGGACCACTAGGCTCATCCTTATTTCTTTTCGTTGTGTGGTGGTACAGGCTTACGGTCGGAGGGGCTCTTCACTTCAGTTGTTGTCGCCTCCTTCCTCCGAGTCACTTGAGCTTCTTCCACATTGATATATTTCGCGGATTGACTCATCAGATAATCAAAGTCACACAAAGGATCCCGGATAAGAGATCTGAAGAATTCTCCTTCTGCTACACCTTGAGAGAAAGCACTTAGACGGATTTCTGGAGTGGCGTATGGAATGTCCAGAGTCATTGCGTTGAATCTCTTCACATAGGCTCGTAGTGACTCTTTCGGACCCTGTTTGAGGGCAAACAAGCTAACTGTGGTTTTCTGATATCACCGACTGCTGGCGAAATGATGCAGAAAGACTTTACGGAAGTCTTTGAATCTTGTGATGGAGTCAACCAACAATCGGTGGAACCATCTCAATACTGCTCCCGCCAAGGTAGACGAGAACACTTGGTACTTCACTTCATCAGTGTACTGGTGCAGAGTGGCAGTTGTTACAAATTTTATTAGGTGATCCTCGGGGTCACTCGATCCTCCGTACTTGGCTATAGTGGGCGGTCGGTAATGCCGCGGGAGTGAGTCGTTGAGTATCTCTGTTGAGAACGGCGTGCGGTTCCGTTCGGGTGATCGATCCACTATCAACACTTTCCCTTCCTTTTTCTCCGATCGGCGTTGTGCCACTCCTGCCGAAGAATTGGAGGTGTTGCTCAACTGACTGTTCCCCAATGGGGTTCGGAAGAGTGAACGGTGATGGGCTATGAGAGACGGTGGAACATGCGGCAAGCTTGTTTGTCCTGCAGGTTGTTTGTTTCCAACCAGTGCGGGAGCTGTAGGGTAAGTTCTCATCCCTTGTGCGCCTGTGCGATTCTCCGTTCGCGGTCTGGTTGCGGAAGCGGCAAGCTCGGCCTGCTGGTCTCCCACCTCCGCTACTTGATGATGTTGCCCTTGTTGTTGTTACAGTAGTTTTTGTGCTCGGGCATTCACCAACAACTCCAAATCCTCCCGCGACAACGTCACGGTGATCATTCGTCCGGCTTCATCCATCTTCGCACTTCAAATGCAGGTAGATTCCTACAGACAGCGCCAAATATGATCCTGTCTGCGAGTGGGGAGATGGACACCGGGAAGGTTGTCGTCCACGTGGATTCAGAGACCATCGATGAAGCGGAGAACTACTCTCTGTCCAAGGAGAACATGCAAGAAATGTTACCGGCAAAAAAAGGAGAGACGTTCCCTTGTTTGGTCCTCCGACGCTCAAGTTAGTCCCAGATGTAGAAGAAGAAGTTGCGGAAGAAGAAGAAAACTGACGTGGATACAAAACATCGCGTACCTCTAATGCTTGTGGGAAGCTCTATTTATACCTGGAGTTGTAGCACCGTAGGGTTTACCATAAATGCTTCTGTGATTGATTCCCTTAACGGGCTAATTGAGCTCCTTGATTGATCGCAATAGCCACACGTGCCCTATTTGGAAGCTTCTCTCGTACAAGGAATCACAGCTAGTCTTTTCAGGTAAGGAATATTCTTTTGACATCTTGTTAGACTAAACAACAAGGAGGACTATTATCTTTTGGGCCAATCAGATATTACGCCTGAATGTGTGTCGATCGACCACTATTTCTTAGCGAGGGATATTGCCGACAGGATGATTGTTGTTGATGTGAGCGAACCACTTCAAGATGTATTCCGACCGGACGTGTTGTCCGGTCGGATAGTAAGGTAAGTGAAGTGATATGTCTTGTGTCTTAAACTTCGAAAGGGTAGTCCGACCGAGCGCGTCGCCCGGTCGAATAGTAAGATAGTTGATCTCATTTTTTGTATCAGATATGTCTAATCGGATGCACTATCAAGTTGGCTCTTGTTTAAGGACTCCTGGTTATTGGGCGACTTCTTCCGTCCGGATGCGATGTCTGGTCGACTTCTTTGGTGGTTGACTATTTTCTGTTTGATTAACTTGTTAGACTTCTCTAATTGGAGCGAATCACAATGACTGACTGAGTGCTACACTCGATTGGCGAGCTGATTGTCATTCTTGGACGAATATGACGTGACTTCCGTTGACCATTTTTGACCTGACTTGACTGACATAACTCTCTTATTGATCGATCATGACCTAACTTCTCTTCACCCGGATAAATAATTCATGATTTATTCCTCCTTCACTGACCCCGATCACCGCTATACTTCATGGCATTTCTGCCTCCATCATCGGACATAATCACCCCAAACTAATAAACACTAATCAATCTCGGATTCTTATCCATGTTGAGGCAAAGTAATGATATGATAATCTTACACACATCCATTTTCCCCACTTAGTGCCTCAAATTTATTTTTATTATCCAATGACAATCAGTAAGCAAATCATCCCCAAAAAAAACAAAAAATTACTTCAAAAAGTTGTCCGAATTTGTTTTATTATTATCCAATCACCATCAATATGTAAATTTTAAAATTGTTTACTTATCAGTTCGGTTAAGTTGGAAATTAACTTTTTAAAATTAAAATATTGATTATTTCAATTAAATCGATTCCGTTTCGATTTTAAAAAAAAATCAAATTCAATTAAACGGATAAAACCGAATTCGATTACGCTCGCACTGAATTGAAAGTTTAAAATTCTTAATTTAGTAATTTATGATTCCCTTCCCCTCTTGGATCCCTATTTAATCAAAAATTTGAATATTTTAGTTTTTGATGTATTTAAATAATGTTTTTATCAAATTGATTTGTTTAATTTTTTATAAAAGTTCGATCGATTAAGTTATGTAAAATAAATTGATTTATTTAATTTCGATGTAAACAGTTCATCTTTATTAACTTATTGGTCACCCTTAGATATTAGTGGTGAAAATTTCACTTTGACCCATAGTTTAGGATAATTTTCCCTATAGTTTATCAATTTTTATTCTCTTTCAAAATTTGCATCCTATAATTCTAAAGAAAATGGGAGAAATTAACTTTTTTTCTTTAATTTGTTGTTTTAAAATTTTCTTCATTAATATTTTTTTCAACTCCAAAAGATAAAGTGACAATTTCAGTAAAAATTTATTGGTACGAAGTTAAATATTCTTAATCATTGTCATTGAAAATAATAGGTTTGCAAAGAGTTAATAAACAAAGAGGGGATAAAAGTAGCTGTGAGAAAAGATCCATCCAACTGGATAAAAACGAGGAGGGGCATCCCAAATTAAAAGAAATATCAAATTATGTTCTTTTATAAATTATCCTGCTATAATATGTAAAATTATCAAACAGTTATTATAACATTATTTTTTATTTTCAACGCTATTACAATAATTACTACTAACTGCTATAACAGGTGTAAATTATTAATATTTTTTTTTTATTTTTAATATTGAGAGTTTAAATTTGAGACTTCATAGTATAGTGTAGCAGCTATTTGGTAGTTGCTATTGCGTAAAAAATCATGTATTTCACAGTTAATCAAATTGAACTATAAACTCATCTTAAAAATATTATAGCAACTAGTTAGTAACTTGTTGAAATAACTAATCAACAGCTGCTATATCACTTTAAATAAGAGATATTTTCAAGATAATAACTAATGAGACGCTTTTTCTTTTTTTTTTTTTAATCAAACACCTCTTTAATGATTGATAAAATTTGGAGCGTTCTCATTTTTAACCTATTATAATCCAGTATCAGTTCATTTACTATATAAATCTACACAAATTTCACGATCAAACAGCAGTCCCTTATGTTAACACTTAGCAGTACGTTAATATCAAAAAACTATAGAACTCTAGTACAACCAGCTTAAATATTATCTGTTACTGAAAGTTTGGCAATACATAACATACCCATTTCATTCTGCAAGTTATTACACGACTCAGCTTACGACCATTGAAGAGTTGTGAGAATTAGCCGTCCAGGTCAGTCGGAACATCGGTCGTTTAGTGTCTCTGCCGCCTTCGCTTGCGTGGTGGAAGTCATCACAAAGTTCGTGTGCAGAAATGGTCTACAATGACGACAATATTGCCAAGATGATGATAGCATATGATCTTTGCAAGTATCTTTATCCTCACTGATATATCAATTATATCGATCGGAAGGAGCTAGCAGATTGAAACTTTGATCCATATGCATGATAAGAGAAAAATATTTCATTTGGGATACTGACAAAGGAAAGTATGATGAAGAGACTTCCAAATAATCATTGTGCTAACACAAGCAATGAGCGGTCAGAGGCATGAATGATGTAGCTTCAGTCAGTCTGGATTAATCACTGAGATAGTAGAAAAAATGATCAAACTGAAAATTTAGAGAACATAAAAGAAATAATGGAGGCAGGATTGAAGCAGAAGGCGTACCATTTAAATCGACCGAGCGAGTAGTTGGTGAAGTTACAGTACGTTCATGACTTGCATTTACTGTCGATCCGAGAGAGCAGGAATTGGAGTCCGAGCTGTTTTTTCTTACATTGTTACTGGGTTCACTGATCGTTTGCGTTTCAAATTTTGCCGTCTCAGAACTTACGGAAGCATTGTTGCAGGTTGGAATGGTTTTAAGAGTTGCTAGAGAATCTGACTGATACGTACTCTAGTGGAAGATTGAATTAAAAATTTAACATAGGAACCAAAGATAAAGTCTGACGAGCATCAGATGAAAAAAAGTTGAACTTACATCTTCCATATCTTTGATATGCACAATAATAACTGTTATATCATCTGTCCGGTTTTCATGTCCTAACCACAGCTTGTAAGATTCAGCAGTAATTGCTGAACAGGCATCTCGAGGATCAGGAAATCTAGACACCTGAAGGGAAAGATGAATCCAAGATGGAAGAACTGACACTATAAATACTAATTAACTGAATCTTTCAATAGAAAAGTTGTAGCAACCATATGTAAGTAAAGAAGGTCGTAAGATATCGTATTGGAATCAGTTAGTCCGAAATGTCTAGATGTGTATCTTTTCTGACATGTGAGAATTTTGAGTTTTCTACTGCAAGAAATACAATGTGTCTCAATAGCCTATGGAGAGATACAAGTGTTGACACCAGTTGCTGAATGCAAAGGCATACAGGTCTATGGACACTTGGCCTATGTAGTAACTGAGTTCATAAGCAAGTTCAATAAGAAAAAGAAAAATCCACATAGGCATACAAACTTACACGGCTGTTTTTTTTATACACGTTTAACTTCTTCCTATTGGAATTTTTATATATGGAGATGGTGTTTATACAACAGTTAGGCCGGTTAGTCATCTTGACGATGAGTCGATGACTCAAACAGGTAGAGCTCGGTATAACGACATGGACCTTGTCCCATTTAAACTCTCGACACACCCTTGCGGCTATTGAGGTACCCTTTCGGGTTATAGACATACCCCTTTTGATATTATCATTGTCGACTTACTCTTGTCGGTCATTGAGTTATCCCTTTGGATATCGATATACCCATTTGGGTAAATTTATCCCTAAGGATAAGAGTATTAAAGTCGAGGTGAAGGCTAGACCTTCTTTCCTTAGACGACATTGCACTGCCCAAGTGCTTACGGTTTATCGGCAATCATCTCCCAAGATACAATGACTTACATCTTGAAATAGGAGCACTATAAATTTCGATCTCTGTCGAACTTTCGAAGCCTTGAAACTCTTAAGAGAGAAGAGAGAGGAGAATTCACAATTTAAGAATTGAGTGTGTTGAATCAAATGAATGAGGCTCCTTTTATAGGGATGAAGAGTTACTCTCAAGAGGTGAAAGGTTTCTTCCAAGAGGTGAAAAGACATGGGGTGTGTCTTTTCACTTCAACCTTATCAATTATGAAAAGACATGGCTGTGTCTTTTTCCTTAAACCTTTTCAATTATCATTAATTAATTCAATTAATTAATTTGATTAATAATTTACTTAATCTATCATAAATATCAATTAATTAATTAATATCACAATCACGATTAATCTTTTAATCAATCAACGAAATTAATTATAATTTCACACCCTTCAATGGTTTCGCATACTCGAGTTAGCGTTCATGTAATCTCATCCATGAATCCAACTCGTGTGTGAATAAAACTTCCGTCTGATTATATATAATCAACCCTTCACTAGACATTAATTTCTGATTCACTCTAGAAATTGGTTTACGACGGTCTATTCATGAAATAGTCATCTTATCCCTATTTAATTTATTAGTCACCAAAACTAATTTTCCAACAATCCTCCACATGAATGAAAATTATGGATAAATTCAAGTCTCAAACAAGAGTTTTATCAGAAGACTAACGCGTCGGAAGAGGTAGCTTGTGACTTTAAATCTTCCATAGTGGAATATAATCAGATTTACTTAGCTGCCCAATGAACTATGTCTTGAATTGTTCAGTTGTTGATGTAAACCAAGACAATGATATCCACATAATAGCCCCCTATGGTTCTCTATCGTGTCCGTTTTGACCATGGACAAAGCTTAGGATTTATAAGTGTTTCATTGAAGCGGTCCGTCTTCACACTTAGTGATCTTCTATTAAAAGTATCTTGTAATGCCCTATTATACTCTTTGCAATATAATATAGAAATCATTAAGAACTTTTGTTCATCCTTTACTATGTTAAAACACCTGGCGAGCTAGAGGGGTGTGTGAATAGCTCATCGCGCTTCGTCAATGATGATCTTTGTAATGAAAAACTCAAAGCGAACTCTTCCAATGCTAACACAAGATTTACTTGGTGTCCACCTCAAGATGAGGTGACTAATCCAAGGATTCGGTCCCCTCTCACACATCCACTATAAAAATACTCCTTGGAACAATTCGGAGGTGGAGAAACCTCTTACAACTCAAGAACGAGAATATACAATTTGAAACAAGGAAACAAAAGTAAATACAAATCGAAACATGATTAACACTTTGAACCTTGAATCTCTTGAGTTTGTAAATGCCTCTTGTAAGCTTGGAAATGCAGCAACTCTTCAACCCTAAGATCCCAAGAAATTGACGACGAAGATCGTGAAGAAGCGGAGAGAAGGGTTTCCGACATCGAAGCAATGTCACTACTTTTGAACCTTTTAAGTCGTAACGGTCATAATTTAATGAATCAACTGATTGATTAGAGTAGTTAGATCAATCAACTGATCAATCCAGAGCGCTTCTATGCGCTTGCCAGAACCCAGAATCGATTGAACTCCATTTTCAATCGATTCCGCCACACTCACGACATCGTGAGAAAAACCAACCTCAATTGATTGGGAATGACCCAATCGATCGGCTGATCGATTGGGGACCATTTTATTTTCTAGCGACAATGGCCCAATCATCAACTGATCGATTGGACTCTAGTTTAATCGATCACCTGATCGATTAGACCATCCTAATTTGTCTAACTCAAGTCTAGGGTTTCCTTGCCCAACATCCGGTCAACCTTGACCTGTTGGGACTTCCTTACGCCAAACATTCAATAAACCTTGACCTACTGGGACTTCGTCGCCAAATGTCTAGTCAAACCTTTGACCCACTTGGAATGTTCTCCACATGCCAAGTGTTTGGTCAACCTGACCCACTTGAACTTACTGTCTTGTGCCAAGTGTCCAGTCCTCCATGACCCACTTAGACTTTCAGTCACTAGATGTCCAATCAATCCTTTGACCCATCTGGATTTCCATTCGTGCAAAGTGTCTGGTCTTCCATGACCCACTTAGAGTTTCAGTGACCAGACGTCCAGTCAATCTTTTAACTCATCTGAATTTCCACTCGTGCTAAGTGTCTAATCCTCTATGACCCACTTGGACTTCCAAACACCATGTGTCCGGTCAACCTTGACCCACCTAGATTTCCAACGTCTGACTTCACTCACCAGGACTTTTTACCTAGCTTCATTCACTAGGATTTCCAATTACCTAGCTTCACTCACTAGGACTTTTCACCTAACTTCAATCATTAGGATTTTCACACCTAGCTTCACTCACTAGGGTTTTTCACTTTGCTTTACTCACTAGGATTTTCACGCTGCCTAGTTTCATTCACTAGGGTTTTTCACCCACCTTCACTCACCAGGATTTTCAACTATTTGACTTCACTCACCGGAACTTTCATCTGTTTGGCTTCACCCACCAGACTTTCACACCAAATATCCGGTCAACATTGACCCACCTATATTTTCTTCTTCCGTCAACCTTTCCGTTGGACTTGTCCCTTACCTATCCTCCAGTTAGGACTTCTTAGTCAAGTATCCAGTCAGCCTTGACCTATTTGACTCTTCTGATCAAACTTTGTCAAACATCAAAACCCAAAAAAAAAACAAGACTCAAACTTGAACCAATTCAAGCTTAGTCAACATGGTCAACTTGACCCGGGGATAATTGCACCAACATACTACTCATTTTACAGGTTGTGCCTTTTGTCTATAAGAATGAGTTGGAGTAATTCTAGGTACCTCAAATCTTGTAGCTTAGTTATCCCTTTTGAACCATGATTTTGGTATCTCCCATCAACATGGTTGGGTTACTACTACTCGAGTTAAATGTTGAGTTTTAAACTCATTCTGCTAGACATGAAGTATAGTTGATCTCTCAGTGGATTTTTTTTAACTAGCGGATCCGCACAATTCTCCAAATTCAATGAGATTTTCACCATTAGAGATCTATTACTTTAATGGTATTAAGTCATTTCAAAACTTACCATTTTACACTAGTGTCATTCTCATAATTTCTTAAATACGATAATGTATCATATATATTGGCACATGTCGATGCATTTTATATAATTAATTCTTTGAGTCCCCAATTTGAGTATTTATATCCAAATACTCCACATTTATAGCTTCATTAGAAGGTACGTGGAGGCTTGTGATTTGCCGAGAGGACAACTTCCCCCATAATTTTCAGGATAAACCCAAAACTTATCAACATAGCTTTTATCATCTTCTCAATGTTCAAGCTACCATTGTTGAATTAAGATGA
>JBBPFQ010000070.1:686230-698728 GCA_037974815.1 Kaempferia elegans
ACAACTGCCGCCGCGAGAAGATGTCGCGAGTTCTCTAGGGCATGCTTTCGTGGGTGCGGCGGTTGTTTGAGATAGGAGGGGAGAGTATTTTTGACATGATATTTTGTGGGTTGTAATGTAATCTGGATTACATAGGTTTTACTTTGTAATCCGGATTACAAAAGTTTAATACACTTTTGTAATCTGCATTACATTACATTACATTACGAGGTTATGTTCATACCAAACAAAGTAATCGATCTTGTAATATAATCTGGATTTCATTACAAGGCATATTACATGTAACCAAACGTAATTAAGACAAGATGTAAAATAAAATTTTAAATTTCCGTTTTTTTATTTTCTTTTTGTTAATTTAATTTATATATAACTTTTTGCACGATTACAATATAAAAAAACATTTGCAGTTATTTTATAATTTAGTAATATTTTTTTATGAATTTGAAACTATAATACTATATCGTATATTTACAATATTTATACTGTAAATTTAGAGCATCCGGATCTCTCACTATCTCTTAAATGTAACGAAGTAATCGTCTTCACGGAGCCGCTTTCTTCATTTTTATTTTATTATATATATATATATATATATATTTAAAAGAATAACATGCCTTAGGGGTATCTTGGATTTCTTGGCCTCCCATCAATTGTGCTTAGGGAGATCTTGACATTCCATCAATTATGCTTGAAATTGTCGTATTTATGGACTTATGGATATAACACGTCTTTTTGGGAATTACAGAGTCGTGTAATGATATCAATGTTTCAACGAATCACTTTTATTTAAAAATATCTTATAAGGAAATTCACACGAGGTTAATTTTACCGCTGATAATAGTTAATAGACAAAAGGATACTATCTCATCGATGGAATCTATCCAGAATAGCCTATTTTCATCAAAAGCTTTCCGTGCACTTAGGATCTCAGGAGAAAATTATTTAAGGAACAGTAAGAAGCCGTAAGAAATGATGTCGAGCGAGCATTTGAGGAGCTCCAATCTTGATAAGAAATGATAAGAGGTCAAAGATAATTTTGGTATAAGGATAATTTAAAGGATATCATATATACATGTATTGTTTTGTACAACATGATTATTTATAATGAGGGAGATGTAATAGTCAATTGATCGGAGGATGAAAGAGATCCTCCATCACAAATATTTCAATGTTCCACCCAAGAATTTCAAGAATATATTCGAAATTGCGTGCTACGTGGTAACCAACTGCATTATCAACTTCAAACTGACTTATTTGAGTACAAAATAATTTATTAATTACGATTTATGTATGGTAATATATATATATATTTTTTATTATTAAATTTATTTTAGGTAATTTATGGATTTAAATTTTAAAAAATGTAATTATATATGGTAAAATATAAAAAAAATTAGAAATATATATAATAAAATGTACAGGATCTACGGATTAATTGTTAAGATTTTTTTTTCTAGTAAAAAAATATAGATTTTTTTATTTTAATATAAAATAGAATGATGGAGCTCTACCATGGTGATACCCCTAAGCATTGGCCTCAATTAAATGTGTTAAATAGTTTTTGTTTTTTTTTCTTTTGTTAAAAAAGTTGCAGCATCCATTTTTTATCATTATTTTTGAATTACTTCGTCGAGAAGCTTACGCTAAGAAGCACCATCCAGAAGTGAGAAGGGAGCCCCTTCGTTCTTGAGTTACCCGAAACTTATACCGTCCTATGATTGGACAATTTACGGGGACAGATAAGGGTCCCAAAACGATCCGCATTGTCGACCAATCGTCCCGTGAAAGGAGAGTGTGAACGGGGGCGGTTCAATAATCAGAGTGGCGCATTTCGAAGGCCGGGTATTTTTATCAACTCTGCTTCGGTGAGTCTTTTTCCTACCCACGTCTCCTGTGGCGGCGCCCGCTTCTACTCTTCTCCTAGGGTTTCTCTCCCTCCTCTTCGAGAGTTTAGAACCATCGAATCCTCCTGGAATTGATAGCTCCTTCTTTTTTCATGGCGGCCGTTTCTCCAGCTCCTCCCGCTGACCGTATCCTTCTTTCCCATGGAATTGGTTCCTTGGTCCTTGATCCGATTTTTTTTTTGTTGTTCTCGTGATTTTCAATCGCTTATATGTTCAAAGACATGATTTTTGTTCTGTTGTTGTTTTTATGCATTCGTTAGTGTCAGTTTACGTTTTGCTGCTCTAGCAAGTTGATCTATGTTTTTGTTTCTCTGCTTGTGTTGAGATACTCTAGAGTCGTTAAAATTAGTTATTTTTAAAGCTACGGTCTGGTGATACGCTGTACTTTATTTCTTGTATTCACCTTCTGTAGGTTTCCTTGTCGTAGAATTCGTTGGTTAGTGATGCTAAAGCTTGTGAAAGAATAACTGTATATCTGTTTTGTAAGTCAAGATTTCAATTTTACGTCTGTATCGACAATCTTTGTTAAATCTTGTGAAAAAATAACTATATATTTGATTCGTAATTTCAATTTACTTTTCAATCATACAACTGTATTAACAATCTGCAGATTCGGTTTGAGAGAGAGCTACAATCTGGAGATTTGTGTTGGTTTGAAATAAGTATTATGTTTTCAATTTCAGCTATTCCTTAATAATTTTGTCGTAGAAGTTACTGATCTGATGCAAAAGTTATCCCTGGACTCCAACAGCAAGAGTGACAATGTTTCAGGAGTTACAAAGAAGGTAAAATTCTAGCTTTTCTAATCCTTTACTTGCTTTTGGTGGGATTGTAACAGTATATTAATATATAAATTGATATTTGAATAAAGTTGTTATTAATTGACTTTGCTTGTTTTAAAGAAGACCTCAGGAGATCAGTATGCTTCAGCAAATGGGGGGAAAGTTGCTCTAATCCCTACATATGATCGTTCTTTTACTCCTCTGCTTCAGGATCATAAGGATGCAAGCATGTACTACTTACCAAACGGATTCCCTTCATCTTACTACTATGGAGGTTAGATGTAAATGCCATGGATGATTTCAGTAATCAATTAAATTGCCATGTTGTACATGTTCTGTTTTAGACCGTTTTAATGGGATGCATGTCAGCATGTGTTGTCATCATTATTTTATATAGGTAATTCACAATCCACTTCTGCAGTAAGGATTGCATTGCATCTGCTTTTGTTTGCATAAGGATTACAATCATTACATAGTCTTGTCTTCTGAAAGTTCAAGTCATGTCCAAGGTAATCTTAATCTGTTTAATAAGATGTTACCCAACAGATATGCAAGCAATATAGTCTATGTATTCATTACATCAATGAGTAATTTTTTTTTAATATAGATCACATTAGTTGGTTAACTTGTTTTCTTATGTGTGATTCATGTTTTATGCTTGGCTGTATTTGTATGAAACATTTTGTATAGCAAGTCGATTTTGGGGATCATGTAATAATTTTTGAGTGACATAAAAATTTGTTTGTATTGTTATTAGTTAAATTAATTTGATATATATGCATGAAATGTGTCCTCATTTTTTATATATTCTGATACATATTTTTTTTTTGTCAATAGAACTAGTTTTTTTTAAAAATAAATGCGTCCGCTTGTTGTATGGTGTTTCAATTGCTTATGCTTTTTAAAACATTAGTTATCTGAACATGATTGTTTTTTTTTTCCTTTAATGACTTGATGAAATTATTTTTGAGTCTTGCTTTGTTTTAAATCTCTTTAGTTCCATTGAGATTGTAGTCTCTCTATAGAAGAGTGAATATATTTGTGAACACTTCAGGTTATGATGGCTCAGTGGCAGATTGGGAGGATTATTCTAGATATGTTAACCATGATGGAATAGAGGTGCCTCCACATGTAAGTTGTATTAAATCCCTATGCCCTCTTGAGCGTCTCATTTTGATGACAGCCTGACTACCTTATTGATCGATTTATTTTTTCAAATTTGAACTCACAAGTTTTGTAATTGTATATGCATGTCAAGGTTTTGATAACATTTCTGGTTTTTAGCAGGGGGTTTATGGAGACATGTATCATCATGGATATAGCTATGCACCATATAGTCCATATCCTTCACCTGGTTCCCCAGTTCCAACTTTGGGGCATAGCAATCAGTTGTACGCATCCCAACATTACCAGTTCCCAGCTGCATATTTGCAACCACCACTACCTACAAATGCTTCTTACACAGCAAGCCAAAATCCTAGTTCCAAAGTGAATATTTCTACATCTACTGCAACTGATGTTGCTCCTACTCCAATAGATACAACAAAATCTAATTCAAATGGTGTTGCTAAAGGAAATACAAATAGCAGCGGAGTTACAAAAGTAAAACAAAGCCAACATACTACTGCATCACATACACATACAGGTGGTGCATTTGGTAAAAGCATTTCATCTGGTGGACAACCGTCTTCAGGCTATCAAGATCTAAGATATGGGTTTGATGGCATGTGGTCACCTATTTCATGGTATGATGGTTCTGTATTTGCTGATGGGCAGCAGAGGCACACTGCCACTAATAATGCCTCTTCAATGTCTCCTCATGTTGCGAATACTACATCTATTAGAAATCAGAACCTTCGTCCTCTTCCTCATCTTATGGTATGCATGCCACTGATAGGTTCTTCTAATTGAGTTGTTTATTATGCAATTAAATGAACCAGATTAGTACTTCCTAATAATTAATCTTAGTACTCATAACAACCCACTGAACTTTAACTTGGTTTAGTATTCTGATTTCCGGAATCAATTTTGGCTCATACTTGGAGTTGTCTTGTTGATATTTGGAGTAGTTCTCTTTCATTTTCAGATTTCTGTCTTCTGTAGATATTTCCCCTACTTATTTAACATTATGAGAACTATTTCCCAGGGAATGCATTCGCCCAGATCAGCAGTTCCAGGAATGGGTAACAAGATGTACCCTAACAACAGACTGTATGGCCGGAATGGTAACGGGTTCAGAAGCAATCAAGGTTTCTATTCGAATTTGTACGACTCCAGCATGAATGGAAGATGGGTAATGCCCATGGATAGCAAATATATGCCCAGAGGTCAGGCCAATGGTTTCTATGGCTCCAGTAATGGGAACATGCAAGAGCTGAGTGAGCTTAATAAAGGACCGAGGGGTGAGCGCTTTAGAAACCAAAAAGGGTTTGAGCTTGATTTTTCTCTTGCAGAAAGGGAACAGAGTTGTCCTGCAAATGTCCAGGACTCCTCTACGGTCCCTGAAAAAGATCAATACAACGCTGCAGATTTCCCTGTAACATATTCAGATGCCAAATTTTTTGTAATAAAATCATACAGTGAGGATGATATTCACAAAAGTATCAAGTATAATGTCTGGGCTAGCACTCCCCATGGGAACAAGAAGCTGGATGTAGCATATCAGGAATCGAAGGAGAAGACTAACGGATGCCCAGTGTTCTTGTTATTCTCCGTAAGCATTAATTTAGAAGTCCACTCTTCACTTTTTATGTTTTTTTTTCCCTTCTGCGAATGTTGATTATTTTACTTTTGTGTTATAGGTGAACACAAGCGGACAGTTCATAGGTGTGGCAGAGATGGTAGGCCCTGTTGATTTCAACAAAACATTAGATTTCTGGCAGCAGGACAAGTGGATTGGGTGTTTTCCTGTCAAGTGGCATATTGTGAAGGACGTACCTAATAGCATGCTGAAACATATCACATTGGAGAACAACGAAAACAAGCCAGTGACAAACAGTAGAGATACTCAAGAGGTGAGGAAAATTTTCTACTTCTATTCAGGTAAAGAATTATTGTTGATCACCTTTGTCTCTTTTCTTCAGGTGAAGCTTGAACAAGGTCTTGAATTGCTTAAACTTTTCAAGGAATATGTGAGCAAGACATCTATTGTGGATGATTTCAGTTTCTATGAGGCCCGGCAGAAGGTGATGCAAGAAAGGAGAACTAGGCAACCTTATCTTCAGAGAAAGGCACGACCTATTCCAGATCATTGATAGTTCAATGGCTCAGTAGTATTTATTTCCTTTGAAACCCATGTCAAGTTTTTTCTTGGAACTTCACATTCACAGTAGGATTGCATTGCCTTTGCCTTCACAGCACTTATTTATATGATCTTCATCTCAGGTCATGGATGGAAAACCAGTCATGTTGGACGAGAAGGACAAGGATGTGGCAAACAGTAAGCCTGGATCACAGAAGCTCTTGGAAGTGGTTAAAATCTTGAAGAAAGAACCTGCACAAGGCGGGCTTAGGGCTGGGGAACTTATTATATCAGAAAAAAACTGTGCTGCTGAAGCTGCCGGTGTTGCTCCTAAGGTTACTAAATCAATGGCTGAAAAGCATGCCGTCACCATTGGTATTGACAAAGGTTACTAGCCATGACGACCTTCAATCAAGATCAAGATTCTATTAGTAATATTCATTAATAGGGCTTGTCTTGGCTTCTCCATTGTATCAAAGCTGTTCTCCTATCCTAGTTTCATATTGATTTGCGTTTGGTTTGTGAAGGAATTCCTCAAAGTAGGGCATTGGTGGGGTTGGGCTTCATAGGCATTAAAGGTAATCAATCTATTTACTAGGGTTTATGGTGGGTATTTTGGTCTCTTTCATTTTAGCTTGCAAGGATCTCGTTGTTTAGCTGGTGCTTAAATTGTGTTCCCCTCTCTTCACGTCGCTGGGTGTGTATCAATGGCCTATTGAAATGAATAAAAGCTGATAAGATATTTTGGTTTCAAAATCTGTGTCATGATCTTTGATAGGGAATAAAGACTGAATTGTACCTTGGAAGCATTGTGTCTGGACTCGATCTGTACGGATTGGTTTGGCCTGGATCGCTGAATCGCAAGAAGGCAATTAGTTAACAAGGATTATGGATTTTTCTTAAGCGGTGTGAAATAATAGATATCCTTCAATTAGAAGAAAAATATAATGTCATCAAAGTTGAATTCATATCTAAAACTATCTTCTTCTTTCCCCTTAACAAAAATCCATTTTTGGTATAATTTTTGACGTAACTTATTGGAAACATGTTTTGCAAAGATATGGTAAAAGGTGATATGCTCGTCTTAGCATCTTGTCAATCTGTCTCTAGATCAACACGGAGGAGGTAAATCATGGATGACTACTAGCCATTAGTGTAAATTGTCAACACATGGAGAGGTATACTCAGACACGTCAAGTTTCAACCTTAAGACCTCACGTGGCAACCTCCCTACTATTCTATTATGAAGGAAGATATAGTTGTTTGCTCCATTCTAATATGCCACATGATTTATAATGATTTGAGCTGAAATTCTATTTAAACTAATGTCCCACGGCGATGCTTAATGAAAGCTCAACGAGGCACTTGATAATATGCTAGAGGAAACTATTGGTTGTGGGGAAGTATCTCTAAAGATCCATAACCTTATGTTCATATTTTGTATCTGTGTTTGTGTTTGTATTCGGAATGAAAGAGGGTGGTTTGCTTTTCAAAGGTAAAACAAAATTTGTTGATTTCTTATAGTGTTATCGTCGAGTGTTTAAGCACTCTAAAGTCGAGAGATTGTGATGGACCAGCAGCAAGTCATGCTGTTCATATTTTGAATCTGTGTTTCACTAAACAATCCTCTAAAACATCCCAAGGTGTTTCACTCAAGTTTGATAGAGTTGTAGATGATTTGCCCCCCATAGTGGGTCTAAATTCCTCCCTTTAGCGTCCGGAAAGCTCGAGTGGGGAGATGATCGTTTTAACACGACAGTAAAAAAGAAAAGCCTTTCGAAATCTTCACAATTGATAAATTTGGCTACTATACACGGAATGCCTGAAACACAAATCAGTTGATGTTTGATAGACAGGATTATGTATTCAGTTAACAACAACGAGATATTTGCACCTTCCAGTTAATTGTCAGCCGAGATCATAAGACAATAGATAGTCGGCAGGGTTGAATATGTACAAGAGATGATTGAAGGGGAACTAGCTACTTAGTTTTGAGTACAAGCCGTTCAATGCCAAGTACAAGGGCTCAGCAGCTGTAGGCCTCTTCACTGTCCCAAAGAGAATGTCATTTGTAGTCAGGTAAGGATCGCCATAGAAGCGCAAGTTAGTCTCTGTCCTGGTTGCTACAAAGTTGCTTTCGAGTGAAACTCCAACAAAAGCACCTGCCAAATACCAAATCAGGATGGCCTGCTTACTAGTGAATTTTTAACCAAATTTTCAATGGCTAATTAGAAGTGGACAACAATATTGTTGAAACACTTTAACCGAAAACTTGTCAATCTGCAGCACAGATTGAGCTGTGATGGATATCATATGTCAACTAGCAAATACACCTACAAATAGGAAGTTCATAACTTATTTTTATGAAATACAGACAACAACCTATCATCAGGACTTAGAAAACATGAACATTTTTCCGTCATTTGCTTGGGGCAAAATCAAATTTATGTCCCACTTTCAACTAGTATACTCAATCTTCATCTATAACATGAAAAGTTTGTTAATTGTAACTTTACCAGCATGTTACTCTGCTAGTCAAACAAAGTTATCAACTGATAGTGTCAATTATATTGAGATTTTCAATAAATGAAGACACAGCATGTAATTAGTCAATGATTTAGAGCATACTTTGGAAACCAAACTAACAATCATCTTAGTATTGAGGAATTACTACCTTTGCTACAACTGTATGTATAACACATGCCAGACCCTTTACTGCTAGCTCTGACGTCTGCTTCAAACACTCTCCCTACTGGTCCTGCAGCAGCACTCAAGCCTGCGCCCACTGAGACATGCATGTTGCTGCTAAATGCTTTGACTGCTCTAGAGCCATGAAGCACAATGATGAAATCCATAAGCTCGCCTCCCATCTAAGTTTCAAATAAATAAAGCAAAATAAAAAAAAAGAAGCAAATGTGATTTCAAAATAATGATGAAATGTAGGCATTTTGTTTTTAAATAATTATATACACCCCAAGTAGTTAATTGGTATTCAGTGTTTTTTGTTTTCAGAAATCTCTACTTTCATCATATGGCTTATTTATCGATTGAGAACATGGAATAACAGTAAACTACTACAGTGGCATACATATAATTTCCAGATAAGTGCTTCACTAAGAATTTTAACATAAGACTAACAACAAAAAGAAGAACAGCTAACAATTTAATGCTTACCTGTGCTCCCCATCCAAGACCAACAGATAGAATGGCAGATGGCGCAGACCAGGATCCATCAACTCTTCGAGAAACTACAAGACCACTACCCACCTTGTAAGTAAGAAGTGCACCAGCTTTAATTACTGTCAGTATGGCAAGTCCTTTTGCTCCTTTAAGGATAGCCCAGGGAATTGATGTCTCAGGATCTAACCTAGCAACCTGCACGCTAGACAAAATGTTGATGTGTGGCGCATGATATCCACATTCCGAAACTGCTCATATTTGATTTAAAAGATATACTACAAACTACAATGAAAATTTCAAACATCGAAGTTATAGGATTAGGAAACAACACCTGACAATAACTCCTCAAGGTATTTGTGGCCTTGTATATTTCATACTCCATAGACATGCCGACAGGAAAATTTAACCATCCTCTCATGCATGTCCAGTCAGTAACATCATGTTTAGCTGACTGCACAGAATTACTATTTGAGACAATCAATATGCTCTGCAAAGGATCAAGCCTGTCATAGCAAGAATCACAGACTCTTTGAGGATTCCGTTCTCGGAATTTGACCGGTAACAAGCACCTTCCTTTTGTACATTCTCTGCAAAATATACAACCGCAAAAACGACAGTGATGTCTTCCTCGGGTGATAACTGTGAAAGGGGAATTGCATTGCATGCAGACTCTTGAATAACTATCAGGAATCCATTCGGGCGGATCTGCCTCAAGCATATCTTTGAATGTACCACAGTTAATAGCTTCTACATCAAAAGGTGGTGCGCTTGGCACACAAACTGATCGATGCAAAAAACTATCTCCATTTGGTCCTACACCGAAAAATGATATGTCTGAGCTTGAGGATTCATCTGAACCAGAGGTTAGCTGAGGTTGACTGGCACTATCTGCTTGGTTTCGCCCCACAAGAATTGAATATAACCCATTCAAAACATTCTTCAAGTTCACTTCAGGATTAGCTCTGAGTTGGCTGGGTTGGGTTCTGTGGAAGGAGTTCTGACTTTGATTGCCTTGGTCGAGAAAGTCATCTGATGATGATTGGAATAGACAATCATGTTTTGGCGATCTCAGCCATGAAGGGCCCTTATCAGGTTTAACCAAGTAGCTGCCACTCTCTTTGTCATGGTAACTACCCAAATCTAGCTTTGACAGTGAGGAGTATGAAGATTTTTCGCTAAATTCCATTGCCACCATCGATTATTTGGGATCAATTCGCGCGAGACAACAGAGAATTTCCTGCGAAATCAGATTCTAGGCTATCATTGGTTTGTAAAATCAATCCTTTGACAAACAGGATCACAAGTAATATGAAATCACTACTCTCGCATTTATAACTCAATAAATAAGATTTTCTGAGATAGTAAGGTATAAATGGAGCATAGATTCAACTCAGATTTGATTATCAAAAGAACTTTTTTTTTTCCCTTTCTCAGCCGTAATTCTGGGCCTTACGGCCCATTCACGACATCGATATCCGTGAATGAATCTGAGAAGAAAATAATTACTTTTTTTTTTTCTTTCATATCAATCCTCCAAGAACCCTAAAATTTTAGTAGACGATCGCAAGCACAAAGCAGAAGTAGAAATTCTCAGGAGAAAACCAGAAGAACAAAGACACTCGATTGAGTCTCACCAATTGGCAATCGGCGATGATGCTGGAAGAAGGCTGATGAACGGATCGAGCGATGAGGAGGAAAGAGCTCCTTTTGGTTCTGAAATTGATTGGCGGGGAAGGGAAGTAAACGATGGCGGTGGGGAGGAGCAAGTCACTGTCGTCACGGCATCACGAGAGAGTAGCAGTTTGACCGTCAAACATGATCGCTCCGTCTAATCCCATCCTGTTAAAGAGCCCATCTCATTTCCTTAAAATAAAATAAATAAATAAATAATAATAATAATAATAATAATAATAATAATAATAATAATTATTATTATTATTATTAGGTAGAAATTTAGGTTATGTTTGCCGCTCATGTGACATGGTAAGAGGCGCGACTATTGAATCTCGATATCGAGTGTTCGATTATCTAGTAGCACATTTATTGAACTTGGTGTGTTGGATCATCAGGCTACCGATTGATTCATTTTCTGAATTTACATGTTGAGTGTACGAGAGAAAATAGAGAACACACGAACAATGGTTTTTGAATGCGTTACGTAATGTCATGTACTCGCACTTGTAGGTGGAGACCCCCTTATATAGTGCTGCTTCTCCTTTTTGCACGTATATCGATACATTACTAAAATAGGACCAACCATTTTGACACTCTATAGTCTTTCCCAAATTAGACCTACCACCTTTGCGCTTACAAGGTGGGAGCTTCCACCGTACAGGTGGCACAGGGAATATTTCCTTGATTCTCTAACAACAGTTACGCAAGACGCCAAAGAGGAGTATTGGGCCCTTGGACTGTCGAGTCATACTCTAACGGTGGGTTGGCCGAGTCCGCTTTGTGGCTCGATCTGACATCGCTCTCGGACAGGTCCGATCGGCTGTGGAGGGTTGACCATTTTGAGGACTGGGCATTCGCTCAGACGAGAATCCAGCCGAGTCGTGCATCCGGTCGGGTGTGAGTCCGATCAGGTCATATGTCGAGAAGATCCGATCAGACCAAGAGGACTCAGTTCTTACTTGAGCCATGAGGACTCAGGTTTTGCTCGGACAAGGGCATCTGGTCGGGCGATATATCTGGGAGATCTAATCACACATGGAGAACTCGAGCTCTGATCGGACCTTTTGTCCAATCGGTTGGAGTGCTCGATCGAACCGCGTGGTCGTGTTGACCCCTCCTTGACTTTGACCGCTACATCAACTGTCCTTCTTGACTTCGACCCCCTTGCAAGGGCAGACCCTATCTTATTTACAATATCACAAGTCTCTCATTCAAGTCTAATTGAAGAAGGTTGTAAGCTCGACTGACTTAGAGTTTTTTTATGTCCCCTGTCTTCGATCGAACTTCCATCTCTAGTTGATGTTTGTCCCTAATTAGACGTTCAACTATATTTGGTGTCTGTCCTTTATTAGACGCTTGGATAACGCTGACATCATCCTTCCATCGCCATGCTTGTACCTTAAAAACATGGTACATCACTCATAATTAATACCTAGTGCGGTAAGCACGAGAGTTTGAAATTCTTGTCTCTAAAGTAGGTTTGCTTGGATTATCATTAAACACAAATATTTAACAGGGAATATGAACACATTACAAGCATAATCTCAAGTCCGATAGGGTTGCAGATGATTTACGCTCCATGGCCGGTCTAAATTCCTCTCTTCAACATCTTAGAGATAGTAGGAGCAGGAGGTGAGCTTTTTGCACCACATTGTACGGTCCACTCCGTTGAAGCTCCAACTTGCTTACATCTTCGACCATCTTGATATGGTTTCAG